>JAJOOO010008302.1:0-34266 GCA_029582685.1 Solanum piurae | reverse complement strand
GGAGAATAAGAAAATGGAGAAAAGCAGGAGGACAGAAAAGCATACAGTTGGACGATGGGTTGAGGCCATCAACGTGGTCTCCTTTTCTTCATCATCTTCTATCTGGCATTGTGTAATAACTAACATGCTACTCTTCATTAAACTTTACTTACCATATTAAAAGCCCTATCTTTGTATGTTGTTCTGTAATATTTCCTTTCCAAACTTGGAGGCATAAAAATTTAAGTTTATGGTCCACGCGTTATTCCTTTCCATTAACCAATTTAAGATTTTTTATGTATTTGCCTCGAACTTCTAATGCATATTTGGCTAGAAAGGGCAAAGAGGTAAATATACCCCTCCACTTTGCAATTTAGAATATTTGTATTTCTTATTAAAAAAGTGGTGCATATATATCATTATTGTTTAATGAATGGTGCATATATACCCTCATCATCTTGAAATGATGTATATATATATCTTTTTCGTTAATATACTAAATTAAAAAAAAACAATCTTAAAATTAATTTTTAAATTCCAAAAATATCAGGTGACTTTAAAAAATTTACCTCATCTATTTTTCTTACCCACCGAGACCCTGCAAAATTAAAAGAATCTCAATACTTCTTCTATTCAAACTCATTTTATGGCTAAGTAGCGAGGAATTAAAAAAATTATTTGGATCGGGTCTACAGGTGTGAGAAAAGGGTGAGATAATTTTTTAAAGACACATGACATTTTTACAAAAAAAAAGAAAAATTAGTAATATGCAACAACATACTTAGTAAAATCTTACAACTGGGTCTGGGGAGGTAGAATATACACAAACCTTACCACTACTTTGTGAAGGTAGGGAGGTTGTTTCCGAAATACCATCAACTCAAGTGCAACAAATTCAGGTGTAAAAAGGAGACAGTGAAGGAAATATAAAGTCTACCAAAAATTAAGGAGCCAAAAACAAAAATAAAAAGATGTGATAATCAAAACATAATAGACATCATATTAGGATAGATTATTGAAAACAATAATAAAAAAACAGAAAAAGAAATACAATAATCCAACTAGTATCATGGCAAACACCAGTCATCCTAACCAAGACAACACTACACTATCTACTAACTATCTACTAACCTTCTACCCTAATACGTGTCATCCACATCTTCTTATCTAAGGTCATGTCCTGAGTAACCTAAAGCTCTGTCATATCATGTCTTATTACCTCTCCCCAATCAATACTTCTTCGATTTACATTTGTCTCTCCTGGTACCCTTTATAGCAACATCCATTTTTCTTACCCAATGACAATAACTAATGTCGATTGGATCAATGACAATAACTAATGTTGATCACGTGACATAAAAAATTATCTCATCCATTTTTCTTACCCATCCAGACCCTACCAAATTAAAAGAATCGCAATCCTTCTTCTATTCAAACCCAATCCAAACTCATTTTATGGCTGAATGGGCGAGGAATTAAAAAAATTATTTGGATCGAGTATAGAGGTGTGAGAAAAGATTGAGATAATATTTTAAAGAAACTGAAATTTTTGAAAATTAAAAAATCAGTATTATACAAAAAATAGATGTAGTGAAATCTCACAATTGAGGTGTACGCAAATCTTGTCACTACCTCGTGAAGGTAGGGAGGTTGTTTCCAAAATATCCTCGGCTCAAATGTAACAAATTCATGTGTAAAAAAGAAGGAGATAGTGAAGGAAATATAACAAAGTAACAAGGCAAAGTCTACCAGAAATTAAGGTGCCAAAAACAACAATAAAAAGATGTGATAATCAAAATATAATAGATATCATTATTAGGATAGATTATTGAAAACAATAATAAAAAACATAAAAAGTACTAGAAAATCCAACTAGTACCATGACAAACACTAGCCATCTGAATCAATACAACACTTCACTACCTACTAATCTTCTAGCCTAATACGTGTCATCAACATCTTCTTATCTAAGGTCATGTCCTCAGTAACCTAAAACTTTGTCATATCATGTCTTATCATCTCTCCCCAATCAATACTTCTTCGGTTTACATCTGTCTCTCCTCGTACCCTCTATAACAACCCATCACACCTCCTTACTATAGCATCTAAGCATCTCCTCTTCACATGTCTAAACCACCTCAATCTCGCTTCCCTTATCTTATCACCATAGAGGTCACTCTCGTCTTATCCTAGATATCCTCATTTCTAATATTATATTACTCATAGTATGTCCACATTTCCACCTCATCATCTTCATCTCCACAACATGCATCTTCTAGACATGAATTTTTTTGAATGACCAACACTTTATATTATACAACAGTGTCGGTCTAACCACCACTCTATAGAATTTACCTTTGAGTTTTTGCGATACCTTTTTATCACACAAGACTCTAGAGGCAAACCCCAACTTCATCGACGCCACACCAATAGTATGGGTGATTAATCATCGATGTCATCACTCCCTTAGATTATAAACTAAAGATACTTGAATATGTCTCTCTTGGAGATATTTTGTTTGTCAAGCCTCATTTACACGCCGACCTCATGCATCACATCATTGTTACACGTCAACCTGATGCATCACATCATTGAATTCACACTCCACATACTTTGTCTTGGTCCCGTTCAACCTGAATCATTTAGTCTCTACAATTTATCTCCACACCTCTAACTTAGCATTATACTCCATCGCGTGTCTCATCAATTAATACAATGTCATCCACAAATAGCATACACTACGACACCTCATCTTGAATGTCTTACATTGATTCATCCATGACCAAGACAAATAGAAATGAACTAAGAGTTGATCTCTGGTGTAACTCCATCGCCACAAGAAATGGCTCAAAATCTCCTCTCACCATTCTAATCCATGTTTTACCTCCTTCGTACATATCCTTTATTGCCCAAATGTAGGTCACCGATTCACTCCTTTCCTCCGAACATCTCCACAATACTTCCCTCACAACTTTTTCATAGATCTTTTCAAGGTCATAAACACCATATGTAAGTCCTTCTTCCTTTTTTGATATTTCTCTATCAATCTCCTCACCTAATAGATGACTTCTGTGGTCGATCAACCTGGCATGAACCTAAACTGGTTCTTGAAAATAGACACACCTCTCATCTCCATCACTCTCTTCTATATTTTCATAGAGTGTGGCTTAACAACTTAATTTCTATAGTTATTACAATTTTAAATATCACCACTGCTCTTGTACAGTGAAATCATCGTACTCCACCTCTATTCTTCGAGCATCTTAGTAGTCCTAAAAATGACATTGAACAAGCTAGTCAACAATTCTAAACCTACTCTATCCATGTTTTCCAAACTTCACTGAAATTTCATCTGGTCATGTCGCTCTTTCCCTGCTCCTCCTACTTATTGTATGTTTCACCTCTTCCACTTTAATACGTCTACAATATCCGAAATTTTGATGCAGTGCTCCAACTTCCCTAGGCCTAACACAATGCCTTTGTCCCTTTCTTCGTTAAATAGTTTGTGAAAGTGTGTTTGTTATCTTTGCTTAATGAAGATTTTCTCTGCCAACACCTAGTCTTCCTTATCCTTGATTCACTTCATTTGATTCAAGTTGCGAATCTTGCTCTCTCTCACCTTCGCGAGTCTGTACAACTTCTAATTAAAATAAGTATTATAGTTTTTTTCTTAAAAATGCATCATTTGTTAGATACAAGGGATCTATATGCATCATATTTTTAATGAGGATTATATCCCCTATAAATTGCAAAAATGAGGGATATATGTACCCTTTTCCCGGCTAGAAATGTTTATAGAAAATCGGGCATCCTCTCTTGACATATTTTTATATATGCACGACAAAATTTATCTTCTATTTTTAAAAGCATTATAATTTCATCCGTTTTATGTTAGTTATATCCTCTTTTTCTTTTACACATTTTTTAAAGAAATCATAAACAAGAATAACAATTTTACTAATTTTCCCTTTTAATAAATTATTTTAAAATTTACAAAATTATTTCTACATTAAAGAAATATTATTTTAAGAAAAAATTAATTAATTTTATCTTGAGTTTATAAATTGATAAATACTACTTTTGAGATAATTAATTTACGGTGACGTAAATAACTAAGGGAGCATGTGAAAAGTTAAAATACTCCCTCCGTTTCACAAATAATAGTCTAGTTTGACTTGATACGGAGTTTAAAAAAATAAAGAAGACTTTTGAATCTTGTGGTCATACATTAAAATTATGTCAAATGTACAAAATTGTCATTTAATCTTGTGGCCTTAAACATCATGTCACGTGAAAAACTGAAATTAAAATGTTACTAAAAAATGAAAAGGTCATTCTTTTTTAAACAGACTAAAAAAAAAGAGATTATTCTTTTTTAAACGGAGGGAGTAGATTGAAAATGTGGTGTTCTTTATTTTGAAAGCTGCCATGTCGATGATGAGAGGGTCCACGTGATCAAATATTTCAATTTCGAACTTCAAATTCTTGACTTTGACCCTTTTCTTGCTACAAATCTCAAAGAGCCTTCAATTGAATATGCTGCCAACTGCAAAAGAATTATTTATCAACCACTAACAACATGCCACGTCAACATCCATGTTAAATAGATCTTGACCATATTTAAGAATGTCGTGGGATCAACTTGTTCCAATAAAGGACCAATAATTCACTTAATTTAGAAGAGGAACCTAATATTATAAAAATGAAAAAATTAGACACAAAATGACCATTATGCCACTTTAGATCAAGGACGCCCATGTTTGAAGCACTTCCTTCTTCTTCCTCCTCTTTTCTTGCTTTCATTCTTTTTTCATATTTAGCCTTTAAAATTCAAATTTAAATTTGGATGTACCGCAAATGAGAATAGTGGATAAATATGTAAAAGCATTGAAGTATTGAGAGGAGCTCATATAAAAAAAAATTAGGATTGTTTAGAGGAGATTTGAGTTGGTCAGGATTGGAAGACTCCATGTTCGGTCATTAAAGTTTCGTCAAAGTCTAAATTTAAAATTTAATGTGCCGCCAACGTGAATTGTTTCGAGTGAGTAATCAAAAGTCTCGAAATATTAAGAGGAGCTAATATCTGAAATTTAAAACTGTTTAGAGGAGATTTTGAGTTGATGGGGATTGAAAGATTCCATTAGCCATTAAAGCTTCTTCACAACTTCATTTTAAAATTCAACGTGCCGCAAATGTGAATAGTTTCGACTGCATAATATAGCAAAAGTCGCGAAAACATTGAGAGGAGGTCATATTTAAAACGTATGTTGCTTAGGAGATTTAAATTGGATGGGATTGAAACTGCAAGTTATAAATATTATATAAACAATGTATATGAATGTATATACATCTCTAATACACATATATATATATATAGAGGCGAGCCTAGAATTTGAAGACTTCTGGTGCACCCAATTATGATCTTTAAGCTAAACTTAAAATAAAAATAATAAAATTGTGCTCTAGTTAGGTTTGAACCCTAGGCCTGGCAAAGAGACCGGGACGACCCAGTCCGTCCTGGTACCGGTTCGAGATCCGTCTTGCCGGTCTCGGTCCTATGTGGTGAAGCGAGTTGGGAGGGGATAGGGGACGGGGGATGGGACAGTTAAATGGGACTATTTCATATATTTTTTAAAATTTTAAAGATTGTAGCCGTTGGGGACCGTTGGGCAACGACTAGTACCCCGCCGCCCAACGGCTATACCGTCCTTTTAACTCAATTTTCACCACCTAAACACCCCCTACCACCCCCTACCCTTTAAAAGATGAAATTTCAAAATTTATGCATTATTACTTAGCTAAATATTGTTATTGAAAACAATAAAAATTAAAAATGTTATTCAAAATGATATAACTTCAAAATAATTAAATAAATATATAAAAATATTAAACCCCGCATTCCATCCCGTCCCGTCAAACATTGTCCCATCCCGTTGATATAGTGGGATTGGATGGGACTTAAAATTGTCCCGTGAATCCCAGCCCGGTTCATACCAGTGGAATCCCGGTCAATCACTGGCTAGTCCTATATGGTTCCGTCCCCCTCTGTCCCGTCCCGGAGTCCCTGTCCCCTTGCCAACCTTACTAAACCCTGGTCTCACAGGTAGTTCATCTACCTTATACCATTAACACAAGAGCACTCATATACTTTTTCTCGGTACATTGTTACATATATCATAATTTAATTCTGTCAGTTTTTCAAGATAGATATACATATATACACATGATTTTTTTCGAAGCTAAACGGGTGCACGTGCACCCTCACTGATAAAAGTGGATCTGCCTCGATATATATATATATGGTATACATTATTTATAAAATATAAATACATTACATATACGTTATGTAACTATTTATACAACATTGTTACAAATACATGCGGCTATATATTTGTTGAAAATATTTTTGGGCAAATTACAGAAATCGCATACTTTTAAGGAAAAATTACAATATATCCCTTAAAAGTTTATGATTACAGAAATCCCTCAAACGGATACAATAATATAAGCGTTGATACATTAATCTGATGCGCGAGATACATTAATCGTTAAGTAAGATACATTACATTTTATACATGATACACTAATCTGATGTATATTCTATACATGATACACTAATCTGATGCGCGAGATACACTAATATGATGCGCTGATACATTAATCTGATGCGCGAGATACACTAATCTGATGCGCGAAAATGAGGGATTTTGGAGATTTGTAAAACTTATAGGGGATAATGATAATAAGTAAACTAAAAGGTGGGATTTCTGTAATTTTTTCAATATTTTTTTGTTACCCCTACAGTTACTTAATTGGCCCTTATAAAATGGCTCTCGATATCGGAATTTCTTAAATCTACACAAGAAAAGAGATGACAATTACACAAAACAAAGATAATTATATTTGTCTTTAATCAATCACAATTTCCGTAAACTATTCTGTGGAGGAAGCTCGTGTAACACATTTTCTGTTTAATGAATTGTACTTCTATTGTTGAATTTCAAGATAGAATTTACAAAAAAGAAAAAAAAAATCATTTTGCAAATTTGGGGTAGGAAAAGGGAAAATGAGGGAGGGGATTACAAAAATGAGAAATTGAACCCTCATCAATAAAGTTAAAGTTCAGATAGTCAATCAACTGATCTACTAAGATTTTCATGAAATTTGCACTTGACATAAAATTTAAGAAATAAAAATTTATGACACACACAAAGTATCTTTATTATCGTATCATCTACAAAATCTTATGTCACTCCTAGAAAACATATCATTTACAAAAACACTAAAATCACTCCGATCCTCAAAACATGAACACATGCAAAACCACATTTTCAGTCTTTCAGAGATATCCCATAAGATTATTTTATCATATTTTTTATATGGAATTACTCATTCCACCATTAATAAGTTAGAATAATTCTACGACTAAGTAATGCTCATTATCAAATACAAAATAAATATTATGAGATTATTATCCTTATTTTACCAACTAAACAACCTTTAATTGTGTATAGTCTCTAATCATAAATAGAGTTACATTTTTTGCATATTCGCATTAGTAGTTTAATCTAAAGATGTGAGAAATATGGTAGGAGGGGAGGGGTTACATTTGAATAATTGAATGTCAAATGATTTTAATTAGTAATTATCATAACCTGTTAAGCAATTTAATTAAAATTTTAAGTGTGATTTTTCTATTAATATATATGAATTGATAGCAGAAAATTTGAAAGCGAAACAATAGTTTATTAGAAATTGTTTTAATTCTATAGTACACATATACTTTAAAAAATCGAGTTAGTTCCAAAAGAATAAATATAAAATGTCAACAAAGTTAAATTAAAGTAGTTGATGCCAAATCCATATAGATTTGAAACTAGTAGAGGTGTGACAAGCACTCTTTAAGTCAAAACAAATATAGGGAAATTCATATTTTTTTGCAAGTATATATGCTTATGCTATTCTTGGAGACATGATCTAGTAACAAAAAAATTGGTTGTGATTGGAGGCACGTCATATTAGTTGGAAGTCTCCCTCTAATTAATTAATTTTTTTAATTTACCTTCTTATGTATTTAAGATTTAGAATAATGTGACACAAATTATACTTGTTCACTAAAAAATACATACTATTTTTATATCTTGAATTTGCCAATTCGGGCTCGTGCTTAGCACGGTAGTAAAAATGAGCAAAAAAATGAATCAAAGAATATTTTTAACAAAATAGATAAATAAAAGCTACATTTTGACCTTAAATCGTATTAGACAAGTTCTTTGCGATACGCTCGACTCAAACAGGGACGAATCTACGTAGGTCCAAGGAATATCACATGACACTGCTTCGTCGGAAAGTTTTACTAAATATAGGTATATAATTAAAGGCAAAAGGAGAAATAGTGAATATATTATATACAGTGACACTCCTTAACACAAACGCACACAACTTAGCTGGTCAGGCACATGAATTCAAAGGGCAAGGTTGTGCGTTCGAATGTAGATCTTGTAATTTTTTTATACATTTGAAGTTCTCCATTCACCCATCTTATATGCTTATTTTTTATGTTTTTTTTCTTTCACCTTCTTTCTCACTAATGAAATTAATTAAAAACAATTTATGAAACATTTAATATTATTAATTTTAAAAAGTTTATTTTGAAAAATATTTCTTTTTAGAAAAGGTATAAATCGTGAGCGCGAATTGTATTTTATTCATATTTTGTTCTTTTCTTTCAAAAAAAATAATATGACATCACATTATTTTATTTATTGTGTTTCGGTGACACCTCTTATAAAAATTCTGCATACGCCACTGGACTCATAGGGCATTGACGGGAGATAGATCCCAAGTCATCAGTGTGGATGATCACCCTCTAAACCAACTGAGCCAATACCAAAAGGACCTTGTTTTCAAAGTTATTAATTTTTTTTTTTGGTATCATATGTTGGGTTTTAGCAAGGTGCGAATGAGAAATAAGAAGAGAAAATGGAAAAAGTGGGGGAACCAATTTGGAGGGAAAATGAAAAGTCATTCTCCCATATTGGTAGAAGAAAGGAAGATTATTGTCCTTATATTAGGAAACACTTCCTTTAGTTCTTAAAGGGTTAAGAAGAAGGTTCCCCCTCGCGCCGTTGTCGTCGCTCGCTCGACTTCGATTTCGGCTTTGGATTTGGATTTGGATTTGGATTTGAATTTGGATTGATTTACTTTCTCTTATAAATTAATTTAAAATGTTAGTTAATTAACAAAATTAATTTCACGTAACGAAATTATTTGAACTTCGCACGTAAGGGTAATGTCGTCTGAAGGGATCTGTTCCTTTCGAAAAGATATTATTTTTCCCAAAAAACACAACGTTCTGGAAAGACATGTCTGAACAGATACGTTTACACCATGGTCCGAATAGACGTGTTCCTTGCTGCAAGTGGCCATAAATAGAGAGCCTTTTTCCATTTTTCAATACTGGAAATTTTTCCTCTCTGCATACATTTTCTTACAAAAACAAAATTGTCGATCGACTGATTCTGTGTGTGCTCTCGCTGTTGTTCTTGCGTTCACTGAAATTAGTGAAGTTTGAGGTACCACTACTTATCTAATAGTTAATCCGTTTTATCTTGGGAGGAATTAATCTGTAACCTCAGGTACTTGAGGGGATTAAATTTCTTAAAGAAACACAATGGGTTCTGTGGACTCAAATTTTTTATTTTCTATCTGTTTCATCTTTTTCTGTTTCTGTTTTTCCTAACCTAAATACACGAGATAACAAGCTTAAAAATTTAACTTTGGTTTATGTATTTGAGGTTTCTGGAGATTAAAATCTTTATAGTTTTCTACTCTGTTTGAATTTTAAAATTCATTCGATTAACGATTAAAAGAACATAAAACTTTATCATTAAATCAAAAACAGGTTGTGTAAGGATTTACTCTTTACTATTAGTATTTCACATACTAAATTGTCTGTCATTTCTGACAGAAAAATGATAAATTTAAGTCAAGTAAATGTTGGAACAATGAGTGATGCAACAACATTGGTTGCACATAATCGTTCAACTGCTGCCCTTGCATCGGCTGGAAAACCTGCAAAATTTTCTGGAGTCGACTTCAAGAGATGGCAGCAGAAGATGTTCTTCTGACTGTGTTGAGTCTGCAGAGGTTCATTAGTGATAACTTTCCTGTTCTGTCGGATGAAACTTCGACCGAAGAACGATTCTTGGTGACAGAAGCATGGACACATTCCGATTTTTTGTGTAAAAACTATATTCTGAGTGGCCTGCAAGACGATCTGTACAATTTATACAGCAGTGTCAAGACCTCAAAAGAACTCTGGGATGCTTTAGAAAAGAAGTACAAAACAGAGGATGCCGGAATGAAGAAGTTCATTGTGGCAAAGTTTTTGGACTATAAGATGATAGACAGTAAGACCGTCGTCACCCAAGTTCAAGAACTGCAGGTCATAATCCATGATCTCCTTGCTGAAGGTATAAATTTATTTAATGCCTATGTTGAACATATTAAGTCTATTCTTAATACTCACATAATATTTAATGTAGGATTGATTGTGAATGATGCTTTTCAAGTGGCGGCAATTATTGAGAAGTTACATCTATTGTGGAAGGACTTAAAAAACTACTTGAAACATAAACACAGGGAGATGACTATTGAAGATCTCATGGTAAGACTGAGAATCGAAGAAGATAACAAGGCATAAAAAAAGAGGTCACGTGGTAATTCAACAATATCTGGAGTAAATATTATTGAAGAAGACCCCTCAAAATCAAAGAAAAAAAAAGCATCTGGTCCAAAGAGCAATCCTCCTAAGAAGAAATTCAATGGAAACTGCTTCAATTGTGGCAAACGTGGTCATAGGGCTACTGAATGTCGGGGTCCGAAGAAGGACAAAAAGAAGGATCAAGCAAATTTGGCTGAATCCAAAGGAAAGATGGATGATCTCTGTGCAATGCTTTCAGAATGCAACTTGGTTGGAAATCCAAGAGAATGGTGGATAGATTTTGGTGCCACATGTCATGTTTGTGCCAACAAAGAATTATTTGCATCATATACTCCAGCACCAGCAGACGAGAAGTTATTTATGGCGAACTCCGTTGCTGCAAAGGTTGAAGGAACTGGCAAGGTCCACTTAAAGATGACCTCGGAAAATGTGGTGACTTTGAATAGGGTCTTGTATGTTCTAGAATTGCGAAAGAACTTAGTTTCTATACCAGTTCTTACCAAGAATGAATTCAAATGTGTATTTGTCTCTGATAAAGTTGTAGTAAGTAAGAATGAGATGTATGTAGGAAAAGGTTACCTCATTGAGGGCCTCTTCAAACTCAATGTAATTGCAGTTGATATGAATACAAATTCTGCTTCCTCTTACTTGCTTGAGTCTAAATGTTTATGGCATGAACGCTTGGGACACATCAATAACAAAACCTTGCGAAAACTGATTAACTTAAATGTTTTGCCTAAATTTGAGTGCAGTAAATCAGAATGTCAAGTTTGCGTTGAATCTAAGTATGCTAAGCATCCTTATAAATCTGTTGAAAGGAATTCATGCCCTTTAGAACTGATTCACACTGACATTTGTGACATGAAGTCAACACTATCACGTGGTGGAAAAAAGTATTTCATAACTTTTATTGACGATTGCACTAGATACTATTATGTTTATTTGCTAAATGGTAAGGAAGAAGCAATATATGCATTTAGACAATATAAAACTGAAGTTGAAAATCAGTTGGATAAAAAAATCAAAATGATCAGAAGTGATAGAGGTGGAGAATATGAATCTCCATTTGCAGAAATATATTTGAAAAATGGAATCATTCATCAAACTACTGCTCCTTACTCTCCCCAATTTAATGGAATTGCAGAAAGGAAACACCAAACTTTAAAGGAAATGATGAATGTCTTACTTATAAGTTCAGGTTTACCACAAAACTTGTGGGGGGAAGCTATCCTTACAACAAATCAAATATTCAATAGAGTGTCTCACACCAAGACACATGTTATTCCATATGAGAAATGGAAAGGTAGAAAATCCAACTTGAAATATTTCAAAGTGTGGGGGTGTCTAGCCAAAGTTCAGGTTCCTATACCTAAGAGGGTGAAAATAGGACCTAAGATTATGGATTGTGTATTCATTGGATATGCCACAAATAGTAAGGCATGTCGATTTTTGGTTCATAAGTCTGAACATCTGGATATTCATGAAAATACGGCAATGGAATCAGATAACGCTGAATTTTTTGAACATATCTATCTGTATAAACTAGACTTGAGTCATCTAGTGGGGGGTCTAGACGACCTCAAGAAGAACCAAATGAAAATTTACCTAATGAAGAGAGTCCAAGACGCAGTAAACGTCAACAGACAGCTACTTCATTTAGATCTAATTTTGTAACATTCCTTCTTGAAAGTGAGCCTCAAACGTTCAAGGAAGCTATGTTGTCTAGCGACTCAACCTCTTGGAAGGAGGTTGTTAATAATGAGATTGAATCAATCTTAAGCAATCATACTTGAGAGTTGGTTGATCTTCCTCCAGGAAACAAACCCTTGTGTTCGTAATGGATTTTCAAAAGGATGATGAAAGATGATAGAACTATTGACAAATATAAAGAAAGACTTGTTGTCAAAGGTTTTAGACAGAAAGAAGGTCTTGATTATTTTGACACATACTCGCCAATGACTAGGATTACATCAATTCAAATGTTAATTGCCCTAGCTGCAGTATACAGTCTTAAAATCCATCAAATGGATGTGAAAATCGCCTTCTTAAATGGAGAGCTGGAAGAAAAGATTTACATGGAACAACATGAGGGTTTCGTAGTTCCCGGTAAAGAAAAGAAAGTATGCAAACTTGGTAAGTCACTTTATGGACTAAAACAAGCACCGAAATAATGACATGCAAAATTTGATCAAACCATATTGACAAATGAATTTAAGATCAATGAATGTGATAAATGTGTCTACATTAAAGACGTTCCAAATCAGGAAGTCATTGTATGCCTATATGTGGATGACATGCTGATAATGAGCAAGGACATTGCTAATGTAAAAGCTACTAAGCGTATGCTCGCTAGTAAGTTTGATATGAAAGATCTAGGAGTTGCCAATTTGATATTGGAAATTAAGATTCATAAAACTCCTAACAGTCTAGCATTGTCTCAATCTCATTACATTTGAAAGATTCTTGAAAATTTTAAGTACTTGAATTTCAAAAGGGCAAAGACTCCAATTGATGTGAACCTTAATCTTGCTAAGAATAAATGTGAAAGTCAATCTCAATTGAATTAGGTCAGAGTATTTGGAAGTTTGATGTATGTCATGAACTGTACACGACCAGACATAGCCTGCGCTATAAGTAAACTGAGTCGATACACAAGTAATCCCAATCAAAATCATTGGATGACAATGACGAGAGTTTTGAGGTACTTAGATGACACTCAAAACTATGCTTTGCATTACAACAAATATCCAACAGTTGCTCAAGGATATAGTGATGCAAATTGGATTACTGGGTCAACTGAAACGAAATCCACGAGTGGATATGTTTTCATTATTAGTGGAAGAGCAATATCTTGAAAATCATCCAAACAAACATGTATAGCTTGCTCTACAATGGAGTCTGAATTCATCGCCTTAGACAAGGCAGGTGAAGAAGCTGAATGACTCGAGAATTTCTTAGAAGATATTCCGTTTTGACCAAAACCTATGGCCCCTATATGCATACACTGTGATGGTCAAGCTGCAATAAAAAGGGCCGGAAGCGTTATGTATAACGGGAAGTCTCGTCACATACGACGAAGACATAACTCTGTGAGACAACTACTCTCTAGTGGAATTATCACAATTGACTATGTAAAGTCAAAGGATAATGTGTCGGATCCACTTACAAAAGGCCTAACTAGAGAGGGAGTTGAGAGATCATCGACGGGAATGGGACTATGGCCGAGAACAAGTCATTGTGGCGGTAACTCTACCTAGAAGACTGGAGATCCCAAGATCTAGGTTCAAAGAGATCAAACAAAGTCATTGATGACAGTTCAACATTGTCAAAATATTTTTTATGGTCCATTCTCATGATAAGACAATGTTCAGTAACAAGGATAAATGAATTAGGACTTTTTAATGGTTTCTAAGTTTGACACAGGGTATATCAAATGGTGTATCTACGGGATAACACATTTAGAAATCACCTATGTAAGTGTGAAGTGTAAGCCGCTTCAAGGAGAATTCGGTAAGGCCAGTTCTCTACGCACTTATAAACAAAGACGTGTTCATGGCTGAAACGAACAAAACAATGAGAACTAAAAACAGTTCAAGGGTTGATTGTGTGACTTATGTTGTCTAAGTATACACCAAAGATCGATAGTTCAAAGATATCAAATCTACCGACTGACCGAGTATATCCGATAAATGTTCACTACGGAAAGTGAAAGTTTAAAGGGAAACCTACTTATCCAGATGCGATTAACCCTTACTTATGAGATACACAAGTTTTTCATGCATATGTTTTAACAATAGTCATTGCCCATTCATGTGGGAGATTGTTGGGTTTTAGCAAGGTGTGAATGAGAAATAAGAAGAGAAAATAGAAAAAGTGAGGGAACCAATTTGGAGGAAAAATGAAAAGTCATTTCAAATGAAAAGTTTTTGAAGATGAAAAGTCATTTCTCCCATATTGGTAGAAGAAAGGAAGATTGTTGTCCTTATATTAGGAAACACTTCCTTTAGTTCTTAAAGGGTTAGGAAGAAGGTGCCCCATCGCGCTGTCGTCGTCGCTCGCTCGGCCTCGGCTTTGGATTTGGATTTGACAAATGATTGATTGATAATATTTTTGGACAACATTTATTTAATCAATCTCATTAATTGATTTCCTTTCTCTTATAAATTAATTCAGAATGTTAGTTAATTAACAGAATTAATTTCGCGTAACGGAATTAATTGAAATTCGCGCGTAACGGTAAAGTCGTCTGAAGGGATTTGTTCCTTCCGAAAAGACGTTATTTTTTCCAAAAGACACAATGTTCTGGAAAGACATGTCTGAACAGATACGTTCACACCATGGTCCAAAGAGACGCGTTCCTTGCTGCAAGTGGCTATAAATAGAGAGTATTTTTCCGTTTTTCAATACTGAAATTTTTTCCTCTCTGCATACATTTTCTTACAAAAATAAAATTGTCGATCGACTGAGTCTGTGTGTGCTCTCGTTGATGTTCTTGCGTTCGCTGAAATTAGTGAAGTTTGAGGTACCGCTACTTATCTAATAGTTAATCCGTTTTATCTTGGGAGGAATTAATTTGTAACCTCGAGTACTTGAGGGGATTAAATTTCTTAAGAAAACACAGTGAGTTCTGTGGACTCAAATTTTCTATTTTCTGTCTGTTTCATCTTTTTCTGTTTCTGTTTTTCCTAACCTGAATACACGAGATAACATCATACATGTATCTTTTGCCATGACATGATTGAAGTATCAAAATAATGGCTTACACCATGTTGCGAGAAATTTTGAACAAAGTTGTTTTTTTTATAACTTTGACATGTTTAACTTTTTGAAATAGAGTCCATCACTTAATTTTAAAAAATTAAGAAAATTATATTAAAGTTGTTTTTTAAAATAACTTTTATTTAAAATCAAACTTGGAAAAGGGTTCGAATTATTTTCAAAAGAAGGTGTGAGATACTTTTGAAAACCCACAAAGTGTCCAACGGATTTAAACAAACATTTTTTTCGCTAAATTAAGAGAAAAACTTTATACATAAAAACAAACCTTATTTGAAGTGAAAATAAATTATTTTTGAATTCATTAAATACTTAAACCAAAAATTCACTATTCGAAACTATTTCATACATGTATTATGTAAAAGAAATTTGGTAAAACAAATTGAAGCAACTATTTCATGCGTATGAGTATTTGTTGTATCATTGATAAAAAAAAATCAAATATCTTCTCATTTTTTCTAGCATCAGAAATCTTTTTCCATAAATATATCTAATCTTAACTCAGATATATATACACTTTAACGAATACATAAACTTTTAATTAGATATATATGTGTACTTTGTCAGATACATGTACGCCTAATCAGATACATATTTTGATCACTATCTCTCTTTCTCTCCCCCTTTGTCTCTCTTCTCTCCGGCAAGTGGGGAATCCTCTGTTCCTCTCTGCTCTTCTCCTCACCACCAAAACCCCAACAAGCCATCAAAATCCCAACGATACTCCGTCTCTAGTAGATCTCAAGGAAATGCCGGTGAAAAGCAATACAACCATCCTTCTACTTTCTTTTGAATATTTCTACGTGTGTAAGGTATTAGTATAATATAATTAAGACGTTTCATAAAAATTCAAAGACATAATATCCTATTAAATGAGTATATATAAGTCAAAGTCAAATAAATAATGAATATCAATTATCACAAGCTAAATATCAAAATCGAACTTTCAAATAGCATACTATACCAAATTAGTTTGACATGATAATCATGTAATATTTTTAAGAAATTAAAATTATGGAATCAAAATTCTCAATATCGTACCATATCCACCCCCACCTACAAGTTAGTAAAGTGGGTGTAAACTTTTGTGACCAGAAGGGGAAAAAAAGGGCATTAATTTTATCACGGTTCACGACCTAGAATTTACGAATGAGATAATCGCATTAATGTACTATATAGGACTTAATACGGGAATAACATGAGTTTTCACTTTCAAAATATAACAATATAATTTTATCAAAATATAACAAAGAGGTTTAAAAAATGGTAAAACTATTTTCTTAAAACATGGAAGTAACATTCTCCCTTGATATTTATTCCATAAATTTCTCCAAAATTTTTGCATTCCTCTATTCTCTCCTTTGAATAAAAATACAAAGGTATGCTAAATTATTATTTCTCCTTCAAATACGATAACCAATATTTAGCTTGACATTTATCCCATAAATTTCTTCTAAATTTTTGTCTTCTAATATTCTTTACTTCGAATAAAACAAAGGGCATGACAAATGTTTTTCTCTTCAAACACGATAGTCAATATTTTTCATGTCACTTATTTCATAAATTTCTCTTAAAATTTTGTCTTTCTTTATTCTCAATTTTTTTTATTATATATGAGACATGTCAAATCATACTTGTATAAGTCATTATTTGATTGATAAATGGACTGAAACCCATCTGCCAAGTGACAAAGGGCATCTATTAAGTCCTCTACGCCTTTTTTTTTTTTTGTTTTACACTTATTTCAATATACTTTTTGTTTTATTTTTTAAAATGTCTTTTTCATTCTTAACTAATCTAATTAGTTTATGTTTTTTCTTTTTTCTTTTTTTTGTTTTAAACTTATATTTCAATATATTTTTTGTTTCTATTTTTGTAAATGTTTTTTTCATTCTTAACTAATCTAATTAGTTTATGTTTTTTTCTTTTTTTATGTAGGGGATTTTGATTTAATTTTTTATGATCATTGTATAAGTTTTTATTCTATTATATTAAAAAAAAAATCTATTCTATGCTATTTATTCATATTATAATAAATAGTTGTTTGTATTTAATTTTCCGTTTATAAAATCAAAATATAAGTAATTTTTTAAATTCTAACAATTATTTTTTGTTAAAAGTATAAATGAAATTTGTAAATTTGCAATTTAAGGAATAAATTAATAAAATTAAACTTCCTAAGAAACGTGTAAGGAAAGTAGATAAATAAAATATTTATTAAATTTCACCTAGCTTGAATTTAAGGAATAAAAGATATAGTAAAAATTGACGAAAAGATTATGTATTTATGTGGGTGTTTATGGATATTTTTCATTTTTGAATTTCGTGAAAATAGTATCAAAACTTACGCAATTGTTTGTCGAATCATTGATGCTCTTTCCGTTATATTTTCTTATTGAAGAGTATTTGATGAATTTTAAGTGCTTATGAAAACATGGAATTTTCGAGAGAAGAAGAAAAGAACAAATTAATTTTATACCTTCTTTATTTTTCATATTAATAGTCTACTTTTTTTTTTACAAATTTCTTAAGAAATCATAAATAAAATAATAGTTTTACTAATTTATACCTTTATTGTTTTTTAACTTTATAAATCTTATCTACACTTTCAAAAAGAATTACTATAATAACATAGAAAATTTGTAATTAATTATATCTTAATTTTTAAATTAACAAATAATTTTATATAACTATTTTTAGAAATATAAATAATTGTATCGAGATGGAAAAATAATGTCAAAATGTTAGAAACAGATTGAATTAGGCAAGCATTTTTTGATTTCATATTTTTCATGAATAAAATTATTAAAGTATGGAAGTGCGGAATTTGGAACAATGGTTGGAAAAGAAATCAAACAAAAAAAAAGTAAGAGAGAGGGGAAAATGTCATAAAGAAAGAGAGAAAAGGGGGAATTTTGGCCATTTTTTGAATTGGGACCCAATTATCCACTTGTCAAAAAATAAATGGAGCGTCATATAAATTTTGTTTACCACATCATATATGTGCCTCATTCATTATAAAAAATTTCCTAACTCTCTCATTTGAATATCTATTTAGAAATCCTGTTAAACATACCCCTCATTTTCTCTTGTTTTTTTTCAAGCTCCATTACTTAATTAAATTCACTTCAGTTTGTATTTATGGGGAAAGATCCCCTCTAATGAAAGTATATCCAGTATTGCTCAGTAACTTTGTTGATTTTTTGCCATATGTCCATCCAAATCTTCTATGATTGAGATTCAATCTTGTTCTATATAATTGAAACTGATAAAATTGTTATGGACATAAATAATAAAAAATTACTTTAGGCTAACGACAATTGTTTCATCCCAATTCATTATGTTGTTATTAACATACTGATGATAAAATGTGTGAGTTATCTTGCCAAGATAAGTTGGGCTTCATCCCGTCATGGCTAGCGAAATTTTTCTTTTATGCAGGAAAAAATTGGGGGATGTCGCCTAGGATCGCTATAGCGGGAACTGTTGTAGATGATCTTAAGTCGTTAGAGTAGACAATGGCCCCAAGGAAATTAACCTTTTTCTTCTTTTTAGTCCAAATTTTAAAAAGGTTGACTCCTCCTAAAATGCCTTAGGGCTATTCTTAAGGAAAAATCCTTAATAACATAAGAGGCAAGTCTCTCAAGAAACGCGTATCAAGACCTCATCTTTACAAAACTCTTCTCTCAAGAGACGATAATTCATGTGCTCCACATCAACAATTTGGCATTCAAGTGATCAATAATTTATGTGTAGTAAACTATGATTAGAAGACATATATATATATACCTAGATTTGATGGGAGAATCATAATTAGGCATGTGGGCACCATGTTTGAATGTGCACAAGTGGACACTTAGACTTACATAAAATTAAGTAAATAAACACATTCGTCCTACATGACACCCTACATCACAATTTTGTGTCCTACATATATTGTGCTATGTAGGCCACTTGTGTCTACTTGTTCAATTTTATACAAGTTTAAGTGTCTACTTGTGCACATTTAAAGTTGGAGGTCATAGTTGTTCGCTGAAGCCAAGTAAAGGGTCATGTTTGTTTATGTAGTATGTCAAACATGTATGAATCCTTTGATAAGTGTTTTATAAGGTGAATATGTAAATGTATGTAACACTAGAGGAACAACATGAACTTGTAACCTCAGAATTAGGTATAATTACCATTAACAAGAGTGCACTTGTCATAGTGAGGGTGTAACGTTATTACTTAATTATTACTAGGCTATTGATCATGATAAGGGCAGAAGAATTCGTGTGGTTAATAGGAGTTAGACTTGATTTAGATTCATGTATACTCTAAAGTTAAATGCTTGTTGATTGGTCTTTAGACATGATTGAAAGCCTGTTTAGATTAACTTTGACTTATTTTTATCATATTAGCTTAAAATCAAATTCTTATAAATACTTTTTAAATTTACCTAAACACTCTAAAAAAACTATTTTTACTTAAAAACACTTAAATAAGTCAATTCATGCAGGCTGAACTTGATGATGTGATTTTGATGCTTAAAATTTCCTGGGTTATCACTTGATGAAATCATTGAATTCCTTGTGTTATAAGTATATTTATAATTATCGTATAGTGAGTTTTATGTGTGAGAGTCGTAATGATAACATGGGCATTATAGTGTGACAAGTGGCTTGAAGTTGAGGTGATCTTATGGACGAGTGTTATATATATACACACACACACACCCCTCACCGCTACATATATATTTTTCATCATTTGGTGGGTCGGATACCACACTGGTATGGTACATGAACGAAGTTGTTCCGCTGCAAGTCATGATTATTTGACATAAATAAGACCCTTAGTGTGTGTACACTTTATAATTATTGTGTAAGTTGTTACTGAATTTTATGAGTTGTTTGATATGTTGAGATACTTGATGACTATTTTACCTGTTATTTGACATGATTTAATCTGTTATGGCTATACTTGTTTTTTGAAGAATTATTGCTATGTATTGCATGCATGATTATATAGTTGGTGTGGCTAATCACTAAATATACTTCTCGTAAAATAAAGGCTTAAGGGTTATAATGTTAAGTTTGATGACTGAGGTTGCGTGGGGTGATATATGATCTTCATGTTAAGTTTGATGACAGAGGCTTGAGGGTTATAATGTTAAGTTTGATGACTGAGGCTTGAGGGTCAATCATTATGGTGTATTGATAGTACTCTTGATACATCCTTTGTGGGGTTTAGATATGTTGCAGATTGACTAGAAGTCTCTTATGTGAAGCGGTGAGTAATCATTCTCATATTTTGTGTATTTCTTTCTAGCGAAAGTTAAGTCTTTTCTTGTCGTATTCTATTTAGATGCTCTTATACATACCTAGAATAGATCTTAAAAGTTTGTTGTTAGGATGTAACGACTCGATCCGTCAGTATTTAAGTGCACCTCGTGCCAAGTCCCATTTTTTTGAATTTCGATGCCCAATTAAAAATTGGGGCATATAACGAAATTATTTAAAATTAGATTGATCTGGACTGACGTCTGCCCACCTTAGAGGGAAATCTTCCGCTATGGTGGCGCCACTATAGCATCTGCATGACCGCTATAGTGGGGATGACGAGATCAACCCCTAATTAATTCAATGTTTTTTATTATCCTCTCACTTTACAAGGAGAAAATAAGTGAGGGTTACTCTAAAAATTCCCCAATTCCACCTTAAGCACGAGGGCATGAACGGGAGAGATTTTCGCACAAGAAAGGGCAAGACCCAATAATTTTCAGTCCACGCTCGCCAGGGTTCACCCCAAAGAGTTACATTCCGAGTTCTTCAAAAGTTGTTTGGCGCTCAGGTAGACTAGAAATTCTTAACTACGTAGTTAGACCTATATCTACCCATGTGATATTGTGTAGACTATCGAGAGATATGCATGCATAATTTTTCGGGAACATAGTCTAGATGGTAGAACTTCTGGCATAATTCTTTGGGCACGAAGTCTGGATGGTAGAACTTCTGATTAAATGTGGTTAGGTTGATGATGTATGTCACGATCCAGGGGTACTCCCTAGATGTAACAAGGCATATAGAACCCCGTAGGACTCCATATAAGCCACTTAGCATATCATAACATAACATAAAGTACTAGAATAATAAAGAGTAAAACAACATTTAAGTCCAAAACATCTTTATAGAAAAGCGGAAGTCTAACTCATTTCTCAACATAGCCATCTATTACAATCGAATGAAAGTGGGCCTAGCCCATACATCATGTTAAAAAAGGAAATACAAAAGTGAAACTACAATAAGAAAAATCCGTCCTCGAACCATAGGGACTCACCAAGCTCGGAAAGAAATCAAAGTCCAAGCTCTAGCCACTAGAATGGAAACCCTACCTGTCGGACCCTACATTTGGGAGAATGTAGGCAATAGTATACGTTAGTAAAAAAATGCACTAAGTATGATAGCTATGCATAAAAACATGCAAAACATGCTAAAAAAGACATTTTATTTCATGATATGCAATTTACCAAGTTTAAACATCATAGTAGAAATAGTTGAAAACATAGGTCATAACATCATGGTCAATGCAAGCTAAATCATCTTTAAGTCTTTGAAACACATATGAGATACTTTCTTAAGTAACCTTAGTTCATTAGTCATCTTATAGTGGGAGAATTAGCCTTAACCGACATAGAGACCATGTGAGCTAAAACATGATCACCCGGTGTCTCCCACACCGAAAAGGGTTGTTCTACTTGCCTAAGGTAGAACCATAAACTTCTAGCTTAAGTGGATCCAGTAGCTAATCAACCTATGGGGGCACATAGTTATGGGATAAGGAGATTGCTACTAGAAATCCGACCTCTACTCACGGGAGAGCTTCCATCTCATGAGACTTCTTCTAGAAACCCGGCCTCTACTAGTGGGAGAGCTTCCGTCTTAATGTCAATAACCACTCGGTGCTAAGTATAATTTCCAAGGAATAGTATTTTCTTACTTATTCTCAGTATCCAGGGAAAGGCATGTCATTTTTCCAATCTAACTAGTTCATTAGAATAGCTCTCATTCATTGATTCAATTAGGTGAGAATAGCCTTTCAACCTAAGAATCCTTTCTATGTGAGAAAACCTTTCACATCATGGTTGTAAGTGTTTTATGAGAATATCCTTTCAACAACACAATAACAATATTGACACTGTACTCTCAAAGCACCCTTAAAGCATTTACATAGGTTTCATAAGATCATGCATAAACTCATACATTTCCCTTTCAAGGTTCAAAGCTACTTCCAGTCACCAAATCTAGAATTCTAGCATTAGATAGGGATTTTATCGCAAATTCATGTAATTCTATTACTTCATGCTTTAGATCATAAAACTCATCTTTCATAATCAACAACCCAACTCTATGAGATCACAATTCGGAAAACATGAAGGTTTGCATGGGTTCATAGGGGAAACATTATAAAATCATTGTAAATCATAAATTCATGCATATTTGAACATAATTCAATCATTAAGATAAATAAAAAAAATACATGATGTTTGAGGAAAACCCTAGCTAATTGGGGAATCCAACCATATGAAATAGAGGAATTGGGGACTCCATGGGTGGAAGGAACCCATGGATGAAAGCTACCATACCTCAAGTCCATTTTCCTATCTTCAATGGAGAATATGGATCCTTAGCTTCAAACCCTAGTCAAATCTTCTTCTTCTTCAAGTTCTAGAGGGAGAATATTTGAGAGGAGTTGGTTTTCTTTTGAGATTTAAGAAGAATGAATTAAATGGGGTGAATTTGGGGTAAAAATACTTATATAGGGGTTCTAAATATAGGAAAAATGACATAGTATAGGAATTAATTAATTAAGAAAAGACTCAACTGACCCTAAAATTAACTGCCAGGTGACCATCCAAGGACCCAGTCGACGGACCGTGGTCTGACCCACTGCCAGTCCTGGTGGACCGTTGGTCACCATCAGAGAGGGTGATTTCTGGGGTCTCGAACCATGGACACCTGACTATAGACCGTGGTATGACCTATGGTCCGTAGGTCGTGTCGTGGCCTTGAGCCCTTAAATCTTACCAGGCAAGCCAATCACGGACCACACCTACGGTCCATGGTCCACTCCACGGGCCATGGGTGGCCGGTGTGGTCTGGCACCTGTAACTTTCTATAAATCTACTATTTTGGTCTTTTTGAATACGAGGTGTTACAATGTAACTGATTAGTTGTGGTTGGCTTATTAATGTTGCTGACTATTATTTTGGGGAAGATAACAGTGTGTAAACAGATTTGAGTGGGAAAACTTTGTAAAGGAATCTTTCAGGTAGGGGATAGTTGTTTCTTTCACATGTAGCTTTAGGTGCTTGTTAACCGTATCGTTAGTAATGCATACTTCATAGGTGATCGGGATGTTGGAAAGGCATAATATGAAGTGAAAGATGTTGTCAATTGCGTGCAATGAGTGTGTTACATGAATGTACATGTGTTTTTTGTAATTTTGTGGTGGTGTCCTATTATGTATATATACTTACTAGATCAGGTGTCACGCCGACACACACACACATATATATATATACACATATATTAATATTATTATTATTATTATTTGATTGGGTTCCATGCGGGCACACACATTTATACTTATTAGATTGGTGTCTTGCCAGCGCATACTTATTATTATTGGATCGGATGTCACACCGGCACATATATAAATATAATTATTGGATCGGATGCAATGCCGACATATATATATATATATATATATATATATATAGGATCGCATGCCACACTGACACACAAATCACACCGACCTATATATATACATATATTATTGGATCGGGTACTGCATCGATACATGTATAGTTTTGGGTGGTTTGTTCCATGAGGTACTGGTTTGTGTGTTTAAAATTTAGAATGTTCTCATGTGTGGATCGGGATGACATGTTAAATGTTGTAGGTGATGACTTAGAATTCTTGAAGTTTGGGAAATTTTATAATAATGGAATGAAATTGGTTATATATGTTTGGTAAGTTGGGATACTCATTCACATATTATATAATGGAAGTGTGTGAGGTAAAGAGTGACAAGAAGTAGCAATATGATGTTTGGGGAATTATTGTGAAATGAAAGGGTTACGCTATAATCTAGTGTGAATGGAGTTGGCAGTGGAGGAAATATGATGTGTTGAGTTTGACTTAAGAATTACATGTAGTAAGGGTGGTGAATTAGTACACCGGGGGTGAATTAGTACACCGCGGTCCTAACTTTATAATCAATATACATGGTTCTTTGTATATTTTTGCATGATATTATATGGTGGGGTAAGGTCGATTGATGATGCCTACCAATACATGTTGTTTGTACTGATACTCCTTATTCGATGTCACTTGGCATAGTCTAGTTGTACGATTCAATAATGTTTCATAGGTGAAGATGATGATCTTCTATTGTTCTTTCCTTATGGTGGGAACTGTCTTATTTCTTTTTATGCATTGTATATTCTTAGTAGATCTTGTACTTGTTTAAACTAGCTCCTTGGGAAGGTTTTACAGTTGTTTGTAAAAAGATAATTCTTATAAAATAGTTTATTCTTATTCAAGAATTATCTTGAAAAATAATTCTTTCCATTTTCTCTTAGCGCATTTTAAGCAAGGCTAGCTAACGTGCACTCATCGGCAATGGGAAGAACCCGAAAGAACAAAAATCAGGTAGCGAAAAACAACATGATCAAGGAAGGAGTGCATGCCAGTCAATCAAAACTGAAAATACCAATTTCGGGAGGGGCTGGAGGAACGAATAGAACAGTAACACCGATAAACTCACATCTAATGATATAAAAGATGAAGATAAGGTTGGGGTTAGGACCGTCAGAGGAATTTCCAAAAGTAGGGGCTCTGAGCTCAGATCCAAATTTGGATGAGGCCAAGGGTACAGAAGCAACAAGGCAAAACGAGCATGGGGTACCAGGGAGGAAGACTTGGAAGGGGTTATTTCAAGCTACAAACCTAGGAGCAAAGGGGATGGAATTGAGCTTTGTACCTCCAGTGCTCCAAGAAGGAAAACCAGTGGTGAAATTAAGCAAGGAAGATGTAGAAATCAGGAGTGAAATATGGAGTAATGATATCATACTCTATGTGATAGGCAACACACCATCCATTAGAGCTATTATGAGATTCATTGCAATAGAGTGGAGCATTGTGGCGAAACCCAAGGTATACCTGTATAATGATGGTTTTTTTGTTGTGAAGTTGAATAACATTGAAGATAAGAACTTCATCTTAGTAGCAGGTCCATACATGTTCAATAATCGGCCTATCATATTGAAAAGTTGGACTACTGATTTTGATTTTAATAAGGATGTATTGAGAACTATTCCTTTTTGGGTGCAATTCCCAAATCTGTCGTTGCATTACTGGGGATTGGCTGCGTTGAGTAAAATTGGTAGTGCTCTGGGGAAGCCTCTGTATGCATATGAATGTACGTCAGGATTTGAGAGAATATCCTATGCTAGGTTGCTCATAGAAATGGATGTTACCAAGACGCTACCAAGACATGTAGAGATTTTTTATCCAAATGATGGTAGGATGCAACAAAAGGTGCAATACAATTGGGAGCCAATCTATTGTATTACGTGTTGTATTATTGGACATAGTTATACTGAGCTCCATCAAAAAGAACAGAGGAACAAGGAA
The DNA here is from genome assembly GCA_029582685.1 of Solanum piurae. Lineage (NCBI taxonomy): Eukaryota > Viridiplantae > Streptophyta > Magnoliopsida > Solanales > Solanaceae > Solanum > Solanum piurae. Next base: position 8,109 of record JAJOOO010008302.1, on the reverse strand, counting down.
TGATACAAGCAGCAGTGCAGGAATAAAGTAAAGCAACAATGGAAGCCACAAGAAAGGAATCCTATGGAAACTACAGGTGTCCAGACTAAAAAAACAACGAATCAGAACACACATGAGGAGGGATGGCACACTGCGAAAGGGAAATCAACAACCAAACACACTCATACTGATAAAGAGATGGGGCAACATATTAGAACAAGAAACAGTTTCAACACAATGGAGGAGGGTGAGTATCTAAATGTGTGTGAAATTGGTTAGGGTAGTGAAGACATAAGGGAAGGTAACAATGTGCAAGTCCCACAAACTAACACTGGATGAATATAATAGCATGGAATGTGAGGGGACTAAATAAAGTGTATAAACACAAGGAGCTTAAGGTGTTTAAACAAGAAAATAAAGTAGGAGTAATTGCTATAACAGAAACCAGAGTTAAAGAGAATAATGCAGCTCAAGTTGTGATGAAGATAACAAAGAATTGGATATGGAATAACAATTATGTTGATGATCCAGGGGGGAGAATTTGGATATTATGGAATCCAATAGTGGTAGAATTCCAATTAATGGGCACACACAGGCAAGTGATTCATGGTTCAGTAAAGGTGAGAGGTAGTGACATGGTTTATGGCCTAATTACATGTCTGGATAGAAGGGATATGTGGTATGAGTTGAATCAATACAATATGAGGTGCAAACAGCCTTGGTTAGTAATGGGTGTGTTGACACCCAATTTTGGCCTAACATTTTCAAAATTCGTAACTTTTAAGTTTTATTTATTTAATAGTTTAAAATACATTTTTTATAATTTTGAATAAGTTTATCGCTAACTATCCTTATTTATCAAAAATTAGGATTTTTTTTATTAATTAATGTTAAAATTATATTTTTTACATGTCATTAGTTACGTTTATTATATTTTTAATATTGATTTTATTAGTTATATTTATTAATATTCATTTCTGATAATTTGCACGGTCTAGAAATTTATTCAAATACAGATATTTTATTTGATCGATAATTTTGGGCCACAATTTCAAGCCCACAAATTGAGCCCATTTAACAATTATTCCCTATATAAGTTTTGGTTAGGTTAAAAAATAGGGGGTGAATTATTTTTTAGGAGGGAAGAATTTCCTAAATGGCAAGAACCCTAATCTTTTTTCCCTCTCCCCCTTCCCTTCACCAAACAGCTGCCCAAACCTCATTAGCCTCCACCATCAAACCACAAAACCCCTTTCCCATTTTTCAGCAACGAATCAGTCACAAAACCACCCACAACACCCATTTACTCTTCTTCCTCGTTCCTACACCACGAACTAGACCCCAAAACCCTCTCCGTTTTTCTGCCGCTGCAACCAACAGCAAACTACAGCCAACAACAACCCCGTTTCCCCCCTTTCGCTGCAACCAACAGCTCTGGCGAGGAGCTCTTAGCTCCGATGCGTACAACGATGAATCGGCCACCGACGAACACCAAGCTCCGTCTAGACGTCACTGTTTGTCTTTGTCTTCATTTTAACTCTTTTATTTTTGATTATTTAATGGTGTTGCTCTTAATTAGTGTTGTTGTTAGTGTTGTTGTTGTTATTGTTATTATTATTATTATTATTATTATTATTATTATTATCCATATCTGTCTCCATTTTGTTTCTTACCTTAGCTTGCTTCATTATTTATTTGCTTAGTAGATTTTTTGTATTTTAATTATGATTGATATTTTATTTATGATTTATTTGTTATGTATTGGGATAAGTTTTCTATCACTGCTTTGGCTTAGTATTTAGGATAAAGTTGTATTGTTTTCTCTTTTATTAATATTCTATTTTTGTTGGCATTTGATTGTTTTTAATATTTGTTTGTTTTGTCTTCTTCTATACATATTTTATTTGATTTTATTACTTGGTTTGTTACTGTTTTAGTAATTTGTTTTATTAGGTCAATGTAATTTTTTTTATTGTAATGTGGTATTTTCTGTTTAAAATCATTTTCTCTATTAATAATTTATATACTTTGCTTTAAATTGTTAGTCCATAGTGCTCTACTTTGTTCGCATTATAATTAATTGCTCTTGATTTATTAAGGTTGGTTGTATGCATTTTAAGTATTTTCAGTAAGTAGTGTTGATAGTTTGTTATCCTATTTTATTATCTTTTGGGTTGTCGTACGTTGCTTTATATCTTATTTTGTTACTTTTTAAATAATTGTGTAGAGAGGTAAAGTTAAAATTGGCCAATGAAAAAATTTCTCTATCGGTTTTTGAGGCCTCCCCATTTTTAAAAGACGTAAATTTAGTTTATGTTTATATTTTGTTTGTTAAAAATGGCCAATGAGAAAATCTCTTCGTCGGTTTTGGAGACCTTTACATTGTAAAAGACGGAAATTTAGTTTAAGTTCATATATTTCGTTTGTTCAAAATCGTCAATGTTAAATGACGGAAATTTAGTTTAAGTTCATATATTTCGTTTGTTCAAAATCGTCAATGTTGAAAGACGGAAATTTATTTTATGTTTATATTTTGTTTGTTAAAGTTGGCCAATGATAAAATCTCTCCGTCGGTTTTGGAGGCCTCTCCATTTTAAAAGACGGAAATTTAGTTTATGTTTGTAGTTTTTATATGTTAAAATTGGCCGATGAAGAAATTTTCGTCGATTTCCAAGGCCTCCATATTAATAAGACAGATTTTTATTTTAAATTTATTATTTAATTCATTTAATTTTATTCGTATTTATCTACCACTAACACTTTTACTAAGTGTCTTTACAGATACTCGGAGTTGCTTCCCATTGAAGCTATTCGAACAAAGTTCGAACAATATTTTTGATTCATTATTGTATATTATTGACGATAGGTAAATTTAAGTCGTTTCTTATATAGTTTATCTTATTACTTGTGTATATTGTATGTTTGTTTTACTTGTGTGTTTGTTTTTATCTTCTCCTCGATTTGAAAAAAATGAACTCAGTCGGGACCCACAATTGTGGATTGCGAAGGATGCCTAACACCTTCCCTTCGTAATAACTTGAACTCTTATCTAGAATCTAATGGTTTCGTAGATCATTTAAATGGTTTTCTATTTTTTCCTAAAATTAGGTGGCGACTCCTTTAAAATTCGTTTATTCTTTAAATTCTCTCAAAATTGATTCAATTGTTTATTTTTTGAGTCATCGCGACGTTTTGTCCTATTTGAATAGAGTAGGGATGTAAACAGAATGATGACTCCGCTGGGGAGATAGAGGTTCTAACCATTATGTGTTCATTTTTTCAAATTGAGGAGTTATTCTTTTATTGTGTTATTCATTATATCTTGTATATTTTGTTGATTATTTGTATATTATACTTGTTATTTATTCATTATTTGTTTAAATATTATGTATACTGTCATTGCATTCGTGGCATTTCCAACTTGTATGTATAGTGTATTAAGAACGGTTTTTGCATAATCGCAGCCGGACTTTTTATACTCTACCCTTTATTTTGGAAATGATCGGTAATTTATTGGTACGTCATGCGTCCAATGGTTATCGTGAGTTCCAGCCTAAGTTGTCCGCTTGGGTTGCCGGTCTTTCAAAAACCACTCTTAGTCAACTAGCGTAGAGCGAAGCCCAATCCTGATTTAGCGCATTGACCTAAGATGACCCAAACACCTAAGGCGTGTTGGGTCCATTAGAAAGACCACCATGAGTCCAAAATGGCCTCCGGCTTAAATGGACGATCATAATTGTGTGCTTAAATTTGAAGGATGTATACGTCATTTGACAATTCATTGTCACTCGGGGTTGGGGGTTTGTTTTAATGGTTTACTCTAGTCAAACAAGGATTTTCACAAGTTATCAGTTCATCTATAAGATGTTGGCATTCGGAGATGACAAGTACTTCAAAAAGGAAAGACCTTCCACGAAGACTTAGTTTAGGATTGTACCCTTACATGAGACTGATTATTTGTATCGATTTTCCCTCAGTTTGTAACTCTATTTGATTTATTCGTAAAATTTGTATAAAGTATTTTTAGGGGCAATAGAATGTTGTCGAATGACATTATACATCCTTAAAATCGATATGCCTATCCTTGGCACAAAAGGATCGCAATAGGACGCGCAATAACTATTTGTTTGTTATGTGATATAATTAAGTTTTTCTTCAATTAAAGCAATGCTTATGTGTTGAATTAATTCTTTGTGTGATATTTTGCATTATCTATTATGATCACAAATTAACACTTTTACCTTTTGAGTTTTTCTTCCTTTCTAGAGAGAGGTAGATTAGTGTCGGAATTTGAAGGTCATCTCTCGTCCGAAATTGCAAGGAACGGGATGACTCCCAAAATTCGAGTCTTTGAATTTCACAAGACATGAATAATCAGTCAAAAAGACAAATCAGAGGAGTCCTTGACTATGAAGTTACATTCTTTTATTTTATTTATTTTTTATTATTATGGTATTGATTTCATACATTTCTCATATTTTTGCAGGGAAACTGTCCCCGACAAAAGTCGGGGATGGTAATTACAATGTCTGGTTTTCGTGGATAATTGGGAGAAGACACAGTTTCAAGAGACATTCAAAAAAAATAAAAAATACAACAACAAGTGGTTACTGTAAGAAAAATGAGAGACCACATTTAACAGAAAGCATAAGGATCAACAGTTAAGAAGATACAATGAATCGCTCCGAGTTTGTCTAAATTTTGAATTTATTTTATGCCATATCTGCACGAACTACGCGAACCTGATTCTCATCTCGGTGAGATATGTAGGCAGCCCTTCTTGGGTTCGGTATTTATTCTTTCAAATTTCAAAAAAAAGATAAAGAAAAAAAAAGTCATAGTTTGTGCATATTTTTAAGGACATATCTGAATGAACTACGCGAACCTGATTCTCATCACTGTGAGATACGTAGGCAGACCTTCTTGGGTTCGGTATACATTTTTTCTTTTAAGTTCAAAAAAGAAATTAAAAAAAAATCATCAAATAGTTTGTGCATATTTTCAAAGACATATCTGCACGAACTAAGCGAACCTGATTCTCATGTCGGTGAGATACGTAGGCAGCCCTTCTCGAGTTCGGTATAAATTATTTCATTTTTTTAAAATAAAAAGGGGTTTGTGCATATTATCATAGACGTATCTGAACGAACTACGCGAATCTGATTCTCATCTCGGTGAGATACGTAGGCAACCCTTCTTGGGTTCGGTATCAATTTTTTCAAATTTCAAAAATAAAAAGTAAAATAGTTGTGCATATTTTCAAAGTCATATCTGCACGAACTACGCGTACCTGATTCTCATATCAATGAGATACATAGGCAGCCCTTCTCGGGTTCGGTATTTATTCTTTCAATTTTTTTTAAAAAAGAAGTAAAATAGTTTGTGCATATTTTCAAAGGCATAGCTGCATGAACTACGCACACCTGATTCTCATCTTGGTGAGATACATAGGAAACCCTTCTTGGGTCCGGTATTAAATCATTCTTTAAAAAAAAACGATTTGTATATATTAAAAGAGTCATGTTTTTAGGTAAAATGGGACCAATGCAGTTAGGAGCATGCAAAAATATTCAATATGATGAAAAGAACTGACTTTATGGTAAACCATAGATTCTTTTGGTACCTCTCATTTATACTTTTGTAATTTTGGAAACTTCTCTTGCATGCATTCAAGATAAGAATAAAACCAACCTCATGATTTCATGTGCATTGTGTAGTGAGATTTTAGATCGAAATTCAATTGCATCGCATTGTTGATCTAGAACTTGGCTTGAATGTTTATCAAGGCGAAATCCTGAGTTATGTTTGGTTTGGGAAAGGATTGTAGGCCTTCTTTGATCCGATTGGGCCTTTCAAAACCTACCAAATGACATTGATCCCTAGTTTTTCCCACTTTGAGCCTGAAACGTTTTCTTTGGACAACCACATCTTAGCCACTACTCCTTTTTAGTGCTTACATGCACTATCCCTCTCTTGGCCCAACCTTCTTGAGTGCACCAAAAGTGTGTAAATTATAAGAGAAGATCCATGTTTGAAGATGTCAAAGGCGAAAGAGACAGTCTCCCAAAGTCAAGGAAAACAAATGACTTCTAGAAAAAAAAAAAGGAGAGTTGAAAGAAATAAAATAAAAAAAAGACAAAAATACCCCTACAAGGTCAATGAAAGACAAGGGAAAAAAAAAACTCTAACAAAAGAGGAGAAAACTTCAAAACAAAGGAGTGAAAAAGGAAAAGCTCCAACAAATAAGAATTCAAAAGAAGTCGAAAAAAGAAAAAAACAAAAAAAAACAGGGGGGCAATAAAGAGGATCAGACGCCAAAGGTATATCAATAATCAAAAACACAAATTCACTGTGACGCTCAAGAAGGAATTAAGTCACTCGTATCCCAAATATGTATCCTACTCGTCCCTAAGCCTACATTACAAGCCTATTACAAGTCCTACATGATCTCATTCCAAATGTTCTTACATTAGTGAAGATTTACATAAAGGCCAAGCATATGGTATCTCAGTTGCATGCATTGAACATTCTTGTGAGTGTGAGTGCACTTCAAAAAATGTCCTCAAATAATATGCTTCAAATATGTATGAAATAAGACTTTTCTTTTTGTGAGGGAACTTGAAACATGGGGATTGGTACAATTTAAATCTTTGTTTGAAGAAAGATGAATAAATCTTGTTGATACTTAAGTATGTTTGAGGTACCACTTGAAGCTGTGGGAGTTACCTTGAATTCAATCTTAGTTAAAAAAAAAGAAAAAGATTTACATGCGATCCTGACTCATGGTACCAATTGTAGTCAAGATTTGACTGTCTCATCACATTTTTATTCTTAAAAAAAAAAGAGGGGAGCAAGCACCCACTCTTTAATAATTTTTTTAAAAAAAAACATTTTGTAAAAAAATGTTCCATTAAAAAAAAAGGATTTTCCTTTTCCTTTCCGGATTGTTCATTGTAAAAAGTGTCATTAGATTAATCTTGTCAGTATAAGACACCTATTTTTACTTCATTGGGTTGTCTGTTCCAAAAATGTGATATATCTTGTCTTTAGGCTTTGAATATCGTAGGAAATATTATTTTCCTATTTCATCATGTTCATATTGTTCATTTTCTACTGATGATCTTGTCTCAGATTCTTTGAAGTATTCATCATCTACAGGATTGGAACTACATTTGACCTGATTCCTGGCTCGACAAGTTATGTGGGCGGCACGACGGCTCGGTCATATACCCAGTGTGATTTTCTTTCTCCTTGTAATAAAAACTGGGACAAAATTTAGTGCTATCTCTAGCAAGTCAAGATTGGAGATCATTTTGATATTTGTCAAAAAGTTCTAACTGGGACAGAATTTTTGAGGAAAACCTCAAAAATTCCAACGAGGACTGTCAGAAGCTTGATAGTTAACTTCAAATAATTCATCATCGCTTGAAGTTCAAAGTCAACTTCCAAATCTCCAGCATTGTCATGGCAAGCCAGCAACACCTTGTACAAATCTCCATTTTGACATGAGTCACAATAAGCACAAAATGGTCAAGAGTAAAATGTTGGTTGCTCACATGTGTCGGAGTGACCAAGCGTTTTGTACACATTTTATTTCAAAGAATCTTTTCTCAAGGTTTCTTGACTAAGTCGCTAGCTAAGGTGACATTGTGTCTACTAATTATTTATTTTCAAGTACAGGAACGGGTGAAAGCATTGAGGCAATGACACTTTCAAGACAATCATCGAGCCATCCACCTCGTTACAGTGGACAATCATCGAGTCATCTACCTCATTACAGTGGACAATCATTGAGCCATCCACCTCGTTACAGTGGAAAATAATTGGGTCATCCATCATTTTGCATTTTTATTGCATTTTTCATTTTCCAAGAGGGCCATTGCATTTTTCATTTTGCCAAGAGGATCATTGCTTTTTCATTTTCCGAGTGGGCCATTGCATTTTCATTCGCCGAGAAGGCCATTGCATTTAAGTCGCATTTATTCGGAGGTGAATGATGTGCACCTTATCTTTTCAACGTTCAAGTCGAAGGAAACTTGCGTTGAAAGATATTTGCATTTAAGTCGCATCTATTCGGAGGTGAAGGATGTGCACCTTATCTTTTCAACGTTCAAGTCGAAGGAAACTTGC
>JAJOOO010008301.1:0-57334 GCA_029582685.1 Solanum piurae | reverse complement strand
AATTCATGCAATAAACTGATTAATAACGTGATAATCTGATTTGGAACATGTTAATAACTAATTCATGATGATCTGTTGTAATTCTAGAAACCCTAGGTCTATTCATAATAAGGGAATCAAGAAACTAACTGAATTCTAGGGACCTAATGGATGTAAGGAACCCACTAGTAAAATCCCACATACCTGGTGACGAATTTCACGGACAAATCCTTTGATTTCAGGGCTGGAACTGAAGAAACCTTGTTGCATTCTTGAACTAGGGTTCTTGACCTCTTTTCTCCTCTTAGCTTTCTAATTCTTCTAAGTTTGATTAATAATTTGACTTACGTAAGTTCTAGTTATGTTTCTAGGCTTAAACTGACTAAAATCTCATGATTTAAGGTCTAAACGATGTATCTTAGGGGTTAAACGAAATAGGAAAAGACCAAAAGACCCCTAACTTAATTGCTGTCGGAGTGACCGACGGACTGGACCTACTGGCCGTAGGTCAATCGACGCTCCGTAGGTTGGGTCCGTAAGTCAAGCCTGCTCGATAGGCCTTAACTAAAACGAGCATAAATTTTTACTCGGAGATTGGATTTTAGCAAACTCGGTGGTGTTGGAAAGAGGATTCAATTATCTATCATATCATAGGTCATGGCACACATAATTCCTTTTGTGCTAAAAGTTATGACCATCTGAGGTTTATCCATCAACAATTTTCAGCTAACTGGCTGTTGACCCTTACCTATGGTCTGACCTACGGACCGTGGATCGAATGACGGTCCGTACTAGTCAACCATCGTTTGCATCAGAGGCTGGGTATAGAGGACCTCGATCCACGGACACATACCACGGACCGTGGTCTGACCTACGGACAGTGGGTCTGTCTGTGGGTCGAGACTTAGCCGATTTTTCTGAGATGGTTTTGGGATGGGTTTCAGTGGTCAACCAAGGATCACCAGCACGGATCGTGGTCTGACCTACGGTCCGTGGATGGCAACCGTGGGTTGCACCTGCAACTTCTCAAAGTCTGCATTTTGGTCTATCTAGGATACAGGGTGTTACACATTACATGCAATTGACCAAGCTAAAACATGATATAAGAAGAGTAGGAAACATAAGTCATAAAATATGGTCAATGCAAGATAACATCTTTAAAACCGTTGAAAACATATGAGATACTCCCCGAAGTAACCTTAGTTCATTATTATTGTGGGAAGTAGCCTTAACCAATGTAGAGACCATGTGATTTATAACCTGATCCCCCGGTGTCTCCCACATCAAAAAGGGTTGTCCTATTTGCCAAGGTAAGGACCATGAAATTCTAGATTAAGTGGATCCGCTAGCTAATGTATCTAGGAAATCATCCTATGGGGGAACATAGGTAAGGGATAAGGAAATTGTTTGTAGAAACTCAGCCTCTACTAACGGGAGAGCCTCCATCTCAATATCCTCTCGGTGCTAAGCATAATTCTCATGGAATAGTCATTTCTTACTTCTTCTTGTTATCCATGGAAGGGGACGTCATCTTGCTGATCCAAGCTAAGTCATAAGTCATCCATGGAAAGGTATCACTCAATAACCAATCCAAGCTAGGTTTCATTAAGATAGCTCTTTATCTTTGATTAAATTAGGTGAGAAAACCTTTCAACCTTAGAATCCTTACTATGTGAAAAAATCCTTCACAATCATGCTTTCATGCGTATATGAGAAAATCCTTTCAACAACACAACAACAACATCATCATTAATACTTTATTCTCAAAGCAACCTTAATGCATTTGCATAGATTTCAAAAGAACCTGCATAATTCCATAATTTACCTTTCAAGGTTCAAAACCCACTTTCAATCATCAACATTTAGAAAACATGGGTTAGACATGGATCCCGTCATAAATTCATGTAAATCTATCAATTCATGCTTGATTTCATAAACTCTTCTTTCATAATCAAAACCCACATCATATGATCATAATTTTGAAAACATGGGGATTTCATGGGTTCATAGGGGAATCATCATAAAATCATGGTATTTCATCAATTCATGCATAAGAGATCATAATTCAATCATTTAAATAAATACTCAAGAAAACCCATAGCAATTGAAGAAAACCCTAACTAAATTGAGGGATTTCTAACTTTGAAAATAATAGAATTTGGGAACTCCGTGAATGGAAGGAATCCATGGACGAAAACTATCATACCTCAAATCCAATTGCTTATCTTCAATGGAGTAATGGAGACTTGACTTGAAACCCTAGGTTAAATCTTCATCTTCAAGCTTTCTTAGAGAGAGAAATATTTTGGAGAGGAGACTTGTTCTTCTTTTGGTAAATTTGAAGAGAATAATTTCTATTGGGAAATTTGGGGGTAAAAATACATATATAGGGGTCTTAGTGAATGGTAAAACAACATATTATTAGGCTAGACTAACTACGAAAAGACCCAACTACCCCTAAAAGTAACTACCGACATACCATCGACGCCTCTGATCAATGGACCGTGGACTGACCTATGGTCCGTCTTGCACGACTATCACTGAATTCATAAACTTTGGATTTATGGATCCTGACCTACGGACCCTCAACTAACGGACCATGGACCTAACGACAGTGCGTTGGTCCATCCATCATTCTGGGTTTCTAAGCATAGTTGGGGTGACCAATCCTCGGATCACACCTACAGTTTGTTGTCCCATCCATGAGACGTGGGTGGCCTCTGTCGGTTGGCACCTGCAACTTCTGAAAATATTTACTTTGCCCTTTTTTGAATCTGGGGTGTTACAGCAGATGTTCGGAGAAGGGACTTAGAGTTTGAAATCGATGATAGGTTTTTCCTGAAAGAGTCACCCGTGAGGGGGGTGACGAGATTTGGCAAGAAAGGGAAGCTTAGTCCAAGATATGTAGGTCATTAAAAAATCCTGAAAAGGATTAGTAATGTGGATTATGAGTTAGAGTTGCCAATAGAACTAGCAATTGTTCATCCAGTATTTCACATTTCCATGTTGAAGAAGTGTGTGGGTGATCCGACATCGACAGTACCTTTAGAGAGTGTGGCTATGAAGGATAGCGTCACCTATGAAGAGGTTCCAGTTGAAATTTTTGACCATCAGGTTCGTAGGTTGAGAAATAAGGAAGTCGCTTCAGTAAAAGTTTTGTAGAGGAGTCAGTCTATAGAGAGAGCTACTTGAGAAGCAGAAGCATCCATGATGGCCAAGTATCCTCACCTCTTTCCTTGTGATTCAGTTTTAGCTTGAGGTAATATTTCCTCTCCAGTCTCTCAGCTTCTCGTGTAATTCAGCCTCAGTATTTTGTTCCCTCAGTTATCGTTGCATTTCAGCCTCTTTGCATGTTCATTGAACTCAATTCAGTTAGATATCAATTTCTAATACTTAGTGGTAGGGATCGCAGATCCTTCTCTCCATACTCAACTTGTTTAGTGTTCATTCGAGGACGAATGTTCCCAAGGGGGAGATAATCTAACACCTCAGGTCCAATGAGATGAGACATACAGCTGTGGTCCATGGTCCATCGATGGATCGATGGTCTGTAAGTGGGGCCCATCATTGGGGTCCAAGATTTAAGGGTCTATGATCCCATCCAAGGCCAACCAGTATGGTATGTGGTTGGAATTACGGATCGTAGATCTGGTCGTTGGTGAGGGTCGGCAGTTATTTGGAAAGAAAGGGCTTTTAGATCATAGGTGGCCCATGACCTATCAAATTAAAGATAATTGAGTCCTCTTTCCAACGCCCCTGAGTTTGCTAATATCCAAGCTCAGAGTAAAAAGTAAAGCTAGTTTTAGTAGAGCCCTATTGTGTAGGGCCACAAACCACGAACCAATTGACGGGCAGTATTTCAAATGAAGGTCCGCCATTGGCCTCGTGAAGGGCCTTCGTCAACTTTTAACTCATGGTAATTTTAGTCATTCCCCCTATGCTTTGGGCACTTAAACCACATCGTTTGATGCTTAAACTACATCATTTTACTCAAACTAAGCCTAATAATCTAGTCAGAACCTATCCAAAACCCTTATTCTCAAAATAATCATCAAAATTAGAACAAAAAAAAAGTAAGAGGCGCCAGTTCTTCCAAGAACAAGCAGAGGTGTTCTTCAAGTTCAGCCCCAAAATTCAAAGGATTTCTCTGTAGATTTTGTCACTAGGTATGTGGGATTTCACTAGTGGGTTCCTGTCACCGATTAGGTCCCTAGAATTCATTTAATTCTTCTGATTCTCTAAAATCGCTCAAACCTAGGATTTCTAGATTTTCAAGATTTATAGTGATTATGGTTCTTTTGATCTAAATAACTTGTTTCTTGATGATTTAGTATAATTCCATGTATAGAAATCAAAACTATAGCTTGGGTAAATTTATCCTAGTTCTTGATTTATACTTGCTAGGTCAACTAGACTGAAATTCATGCTTCAGATTTCGAATGCTATATTCTCAGTATATAATGTTGCATTCTCAGTTAGCATGTCAGTTTTTGAACTATTCAGTATTTAGTGCATTTTAGCTTCATGAATATTTAGTTGGGAGTAGACTTAGCTCTGAGTCGGGCTAGGGTTCAACGTACCTTCAAAGTCCCAGAACTACGTGCCAACGTAGGTTCAGAAGTCCCCTCTATTGGGCATCAGTTTTTATTGATCATGCCACAGTCATGCCTATATACCCCTGGTAAGGTATATTGGGTCCTCTCGATGGGGGGTATACATAGGAATCCATGTTTAGCTCACGTGGTTTATGTAGGTTAATAGTAGCTCCCACAGTCAGACTCTTAGTGCATTAAACAGGTTTTCAGCATTTACATCAGTTTACAATTCAGGATGTTTATATTCATGACTAGTACTTGGTCATTGCATTCAGTTCAGTTTTCAGATATACTTCAGTACCTATATGCATCTTTGTTCATATTATATCATTGCTCAATTATGCATTGTTCATCTTAGCATATCTATATCATGTATGCTCAGTACATTCTAAGTACTGACACATACTTTGGGCTACATCATTTCATGATGTTGGTTCAGGCACTCAGCATCCAAATCACTCTTAGATAGATTCTCAATTCAACTTCAGCAGCTTCAGTGGTGAGTCCTCATACTTCGAGGACAATAGACATGCTTTCTATTTTAATCTTTACTTTGAGTTTTCAGTTTTGATAGAGTTAGCTGGGGGCATGTCCCAGCAACTCAACTCAATTAGACACTTTTCAAACATAGTAGTAGATTTAGCTCAAGTTGTTTAATGGTTGTGTCATTCATCACTAAATTCTTATTATTTACATTTACTTTCAGACCAGTTGGGTTTTGTTCCCTCTTCAGATCCATTGATATAGTTTCCACATTGTACATGTTTTACTTAGTTGTTTTCAATATGCTTGATCTATGACAGACTCAGGGTTAGCTTGGGGTCACTCGTGATCCTATGTCCCGTGTTACGTCTAGGAGGTAGCCTCAGGGAGTGACAAGTTTGATCTAGAATGAAGTTTCTTGCAGTTCCCTAGGATTTCGGCTTCATTTTGAGCCTTCATTTGGTTTTTAGCTTAAAAATAGAACTTGGGTGTGGGACCCACTTTTCATCAACATGAACTCAGATAGAAATTTTTATGGTAGTGTGTTGAGTCCAAAATGCCAAATTCGATGGGGTAGAATATTTTTTGCAGGCATAGGGTTCTGAAGGAATCCCTGACACCTTGTCGAAGAATTTGGAGTTGGAGCAAACTAACTGAAGTGTTGATATCTGCTGTAGGTTTTAACGACCGGAAAGAGCCTTTTAGCGACCAGATTTTTACTATTTATATGATTAAATTGTAGCTTCAGTTCTTATTTTCAAACAATGATTTCTTCCTTGTTTCAACTCTGATTGAGGTGATTCGAAGTCCAGTATAATCGTGGAGGTTTTTTATATGTGGTGAAGTGATCAGATTGTGTTGGTGCACCCCTATTTTAAGTGAATTTGGGCTAGAAATTGCTCCCTCCTCTTTTTGGTGCTTAATTTGTGAATTTTTTTCATGTGTGGTATTTGTTGCGTTTGGACCTCGAATTGTGTTTAGTTTTAGAACACAAGCTCATCTAGGTGTTTAGGACCTCTTGAAGGAGTCAATTTTGTGATTCCCGATATGGGTCCCACATTACCATTTTGACTCAATTTTGGGTCTATTTTTTATTGTTACGATTTTAGTGCTCTAGGTGGGAGTTGCTTTTCCAACTATTGCAAAAATTTGATAGTCCCAGGATGGGGTTATCAGAATTAGTTGTACCTATGGGGAACTTTCTCATCAGCTTACAGTTTGTCCCTAGAATGGGATCATGATAAGAGATATTCATCTAGATCAGTCTTAAGGGTTATTGGCTTATTCAGTTAGAGATGGAGCCTTGGGTATTGCCATTACTACATCAGATGTTCATGTTGAGGTCGGACACGTTCCCTTCTATGCTTCTGTAGGCCAATCAGAGGCCGAGGTTTCAAGTATCCCTTCTGTGGATACAATTTTGTTGTTTATCCCATTGGTTCTTATTTTGTGTGATTTGGGGTTTCATGCCCATTTGGATTTATTTTTCTTATCATCTATCGCTGGCTTGCTGTGGCAGTTTGATTTGAGGATTGTGTATGTGTGTTTCCTCTGTCGTTGATTTCCTTTAGTACTGGATCAATTAGGCTATGTTCATTCGATTGAGAGTAGTGGTTGAGTAACTCCCTGTGCCTTTGCCTTGATAGTCCTTTTGTGGTTGTGGCATTGTTTCCTTTTTTTCCACCCTAGTTGTGTGCTTTTATTTTGATGCAAATCCTTGTTTGATAGGCGGCTAGACCATTTTTACCTGAATTGAGTTTTGTATGTTGTAGGGCCTAGTTGGCTTAGTTTTAAGTCGTTCCTTTTGAATAGTGATTGGGAGATAGCTAATGCTTGGAGTTGTGTGTTGGGTAGTTAGCATTCCTTAGTTGTGATAGTCATTTTTGGTTGCTTTCTCCCTTTTCTTTAGTCTTTCCTCGATTGCGGAGTTGTGTTTTTGCTCATTGAGCTCATTTTGGATTTGTCCGTTTATTGTGGTCTTGGAGGTTGGTTATAGACAGTTGGAAATTAGAGGTGTGATCTCTTGTTGTGCCTAGAATAGTTGTGGAATTGATTTCGTATTGTTTTGTGATTGCCCTTGAGGCCAGTGTATGATTTAGATTCGGAATGGTGGTGTTTATTGGTTATTTCAAGCCTTAGCCCTGTTGGGAAATGGAAAATAGCTATAAAGATTAATCATCAGGATAGAGTCATGGTGATTCGTTAGATTTTTGAGTTGGCTCAAGTTTAAGATGTGTGGTTTGGTTTTGTCATGCTTGGTAGCTTGTGTGGTTCGTGATAGGGTTGGTACCCTTAGGCCACTACGAGCCAGATGATTGTGTTGATGCGCAACCTTCCAGCTTGGTTTCTCTTAGGATTGGGTGTTTAGCTTGAATTTGTGATGGCAGAGTAGTTTGTGGGCTTGTAGTGTTGGTGTTTCAGAAGTTCCTTGGGTTACAATAGGTCGTTGGAGCGGGGCTTGCGCTACCTTATCTTTAACAGAATGGTCGTCCTTTGGATTAGTGTGGTTAGATTAAGAAGGTTGAGTTTAGAAGGATTTGTTGGTTTTGAGGGTTATAAATGGATTTTGAGGTTTTACCCTGGGCTGATTACCTCGTTTGAGCAATTGTCATCCCTCGATGTTCAGAAGAAACTTGTTTTTCTTCCGAGATGATGTTGTGTGGGCTTGTAGAAACGTTTCAATTGGTGCTGGAGATGTTCATTATAGCTAAGGACCAATAGAACGTTTTTGGTGGTTAGAAAATAGTAGATGTGGAGCATAAGGTAAGTTTTCAATTTGGGGAGTTTAGTTGCCTCTACCATGGTCCTATGTTTGCTCAATTCTACTATTTTGATGTGGTGATGGTCTATTCAGAGAAATTTGGTGCTTTCAGGCAAGTTCGGTTAAGTTGGGTGAGAGTTGGAGACGAAAATGGATTTGGAGGAGTTTTTGGTGTTTTGAAGTGAATTTGAGGATTTTCCTCTTAACTTGAGTTCTGTGATGGCATTTTTCGATCTGAGAGGGTGTTTGAGAGTTTAGCGGAGACATGTGGACTCAGTATCCTCGTCTTTTTAGGCATTTAGACTGTGTTTATCCTTCTAGTTTCATGAATGAAAGTTCTTTTAGTAGTGGATATTGTAATGACCGTCCAGGTTATTTTCTTTGTTTTTTTATCTTTTCAACGTTTAAAGCTTTCCTGTAGTGATCACAAGTCATTTATGACTTGCTGGGTCTGACAGTTTAGTCGTGGGGTCGTTTGTTTGGATTTTGTGCAAGTTTTTGTATTTTGGAGCCTTTGAAACTTGAATGGTTTACTTTAGTTAAAAGTTCAAGAAGATGGCCTTAAAATGCAATTTTGACGGTTTCATCAGCTTTGGGAGGGTCATTTTAGGCTAGGGGCATGGTTGGTTTGGGCCCCAAGACTTCTGGTGTGGGTTTGTCTCATTAGGCGTTTTAACTTTAAAGCTTAAGCCAAGGGTTGACTTTGGTCAACATTCTTGGTAAACGTGCTCGGATGAGAATTTCATCAGTGTGGTTAGCTACAGGATGTTGAGTTTGGTGTAGAATGACCTTTCGTGTAGCTCCCTAAGCTTCCGGTCACATTTTGTGCCTTCATTTGGTTTTTAGCTTAAAATGAAACTTGGGTATGGGATCCACTTTTCATTGAAATCACCTCGGATGGAAGTTTTGATGGTTTTGTTGAGTCTGGAATGCCACTTCGATGGGGTAGCATATTTTGTTTGCACGCACGGGGTTCCGAATAAATCCTGGACACCCTGTCGGAGAATTTGGAGCTAGAGCAAACCAACCGAAGTGCTGATATCTGGTGCAAGATTTTAGCTACTAGACATTGGGATTTTAGCTACCAGAAATAGCCTTTTAGCGACCCAATTTTTGCTATATATATATATATATATATAGCAAAATTGCAGTTTCTAGTCTTATTTTCAAACAGTTATTTCTCCATCGTTTCAACTCTGATTGAGGTGATTCAAAGTCCAGTATGATCATGGAGGTTTTGGCTACGTGGTGGAGTGATAAGGTTGTCTTGGTGAACTCTCATTTGAGGTGAAGTTGAGCTCGAAGCTGCTTTCCCTACTCTTTTTTGTGCTTAATTTGTGATTTTTTTGCATTTGCGGTGTTCATTGTTTTTGGACCTTAGATTGTAATCAACGTTGGAACACAAGCTCGGTTAGGTGTTTAGGACCTTTTGACAGAGTCAATTTCATGATTGCCGATGCGGGTCCCATATTCCCATTTTGACTCAATTTTGGGTTTGTTTCCAATTGTTGCAATTTTAGTGTCAAAACATTTGTAATGGCATTATTATTAATGTAGGCAGTGAATTCAGAGCGCTAGTGTTCGGCTTTGATGTAGGCTTCAGTCTACTTTCTTGATTGAGCTTCTTAGATAATGCCTAGTATAAATTTCATTTAATTTTGGATGGTATTTACCGGGTATTCAGTTTTTCTCTTGTTATTTTATTATTTCTTGATTCTGTAGGAGCCTAGGGCTTATTGTTGGTGTTGGTATCCTTAATTTGGATTGTGGCTTCGCTTGTGGAGTAGATGATCTTGATTATCCTTGCTAGGATTGATTCGTGGTTGCCTTAGACTAGGATGGACATTAGATGCTTTAGGTTGTGTTATGTCACCTCGTAATTATGATTTGCTCTTTGTGGGTCTTGTTTCTGGGTGTTCTTCTTGTGTTGATGCTTGTGACCTTGGTGGCTCGCCGTAGCCATGGATTGGTTCGTGTTTTGCTCAGTGTGGGACCTGAGAGGTGCGATTGGGGTAGGGCGTCGTCCCTTGAGTTTTCCCCCTTTATTGATCTGAAATCCCTTCTTGATCCATTTTCTTGTTGAATAGCGGTGGGTATGTTGTATCCTTATAGAGCTTATGATTATGTTGTTGGGCCTAAGGTTGTGTGCAAGGACTAGTTGGATCCCAAGTTATTACTCTCTGCTTTGGTAGGGTGGTTTCACTTGATGTATAATTATTTTATTTGAATGCTGGTGATGACATGTATTGAATTGTTTGCTAATTTTCATGGATTTTGGGGTACAATCCCAGCCCATGCATTAGCATATTTATCATTCATGATAATATACTATTTTACTCGGTTTTTATTCTAAACTGGTTTTAACAAGAGTCATACCACCTGGATCACTTGACTTATTGATTTTTGAGATTACTAGGCGTTAGGGACGTGCTTCTTTTCCTACTTGAGATATTAGAGGCATCTAGGATGTGCTCAGTTTTTACTTAACTAGTTGGCGCGCTGACGCCCTTTCATGCATGCTTTTGGTCATTCTGAGACCCTAAGAGCTTACTGACTGGGTAGGTGACCCCATTATTGGTTACTCACGGTTCAAAGTCATTACTTTTGGTTCGAGGCTGATGCTCACGGTTCGAGGCCGTTACCTTTGGTTTGAGGTTAGCATTATTAGTGATGGTTTTACTGCTCACCCTAGATTTATATGCATTGCTTATAACCAGTATACTTGTTTGTTGTTTGTACCCTCCAGTTTATGGGGGGCGGTTGGGTTATGTTTGTAGTTTGTACCTTCTGGGCTTATAGGGTCAGGTTAGGTTATTATTTGACTATATTCTATTCTCTACTATTGTTTTATTTTATTCGGTAGGCTTTGACAATTGAATTGTGGTTGTGGGACCTAGTGACACTAGGTAGTTTACTTGCTTGCGATTAGGTTATTGGCTTGTGATCTAGGTACGTTCTTGACTCAACTTCTTACCCCTTTTTTCCTATTTCTATTCTTTATTTCCTATGTACTTTAGTATCCCTTTTTAGTTACTTGTGTTATGCTTTCCTTATTATTTGTTGTTTCTTCTTGTGTTATATTTGAGCTCAGTCTGCCGTTTCCTGCTGAGTACCATTTTTTGTACTCACACTACACTTCTCCCCCCTGCAGATTGCAATTGACTTATTGCCGTTGATTTTGATTCATGTGAAGCAGCTTGGAATTTCTGAGATTTGGCACAGCTCTTAGCGTCTAGAGCTACTGGTTTCCGTCTGTTTTGGCTAGGCTTAGTCTTTATATTGTATTAAGAGACAGCATGTACTTGTCTTGTAATTGTGAAAGCCTTGTACTCTTATTCCAAATTAGATGCTCAACTACTAACTGATGTCAGGTCTTGGGATGGTTTCTGTATGGCTTCTTTGTTCGAATCACTTACTTCTTGTTGTTGTCTTCCGCTTGGTAGTCCATAGCTTATGGCTCTGAGGTACGGGTGATAAAATAACTCAAGTACACCTCATCCAATTCTAGGTGCAAATAATCGTTAAGTAGTATAAAACCCAACAAAGATTTAGGGTCGAACCCATAGCGAGCGGTACGTGTTCAAACTCAATTATGAAGTGCAAATGTTGTCTAATCGGTTATAGGAATAAAAATTGTTGGAAACATGCAAATATATCTAAAGGGGTGACAGCGAATGCCAGATGGGGGGGTTTTGGATTATTAACTATCAGCTACAGCATAAGCAAAACAAAGGAAATATCAATATAGGGAGGAATTCTCAGGATGTGATCGATTATTGGCAAACTTCACTATATGGGTAATTGAAATTACTAATAAATAGCTAAATTTCAGTGGGTAGGCTAGGCTATAAGTGAGATAGTTTTCTCTCGAACAACTATCACGATTCAAGCGATTTCTTTCGAACATCAACAAGCTTAGCAAATAAAAACATCCCACACCTTAATTCATCTACTCTCTCGAGCTAGATAGGTAGAATCGAGATTATGATTTACTCTTTCGAGCTAAACCCATATCAACCTGATAACTACAATCATCAATTCAAAAGCTTCGATTCTAAACCCTCTTTTTCAAGCAAGCCCAGAATTCTAAGTTCGAATTGCATTTGCAACTACAATTCATAGATTAAAACACAGATATCAATTAAACCCACTTCAATTAAGCATTAAGGTCAGTAAATAACAATACCCATAAGCTAATTTAACCCATAATCATATAATCACACCCCAAGAATTGGGGTCTTAGCTAAACATCATAAAAAGGTAAAAACAATTACCAACTCGATTAGCCATCAACTTGGTAAGATTCTCCAAGCCTTTACAATGTTTTCCGATTAAATTCAAAGACCCACTTTCAAATTCCTCAAAATTCTACAATAAGAACTCAAAAACTAAGAGAAAACTCTAATTTTAAAACTTGGGAATCAAGACTTTCTGGGAACTACTGAACTCTTCTTTAAAATTCCAATTTATAGTTGCCTGCATTTTGGCTTGAAAGTCCACTCGGCGGATTAAGTCGCGCCTCGCCGAATGGAGTGTCGATCCGCCGATTGTCCTCTTCCATTGCAATTTTGCATTGGCCTTCAGCATCTCAGGTCCTGTAACTTTGGGCGATCCAATTTGTTGTCGCGGAACCGATCAGCGATCCGTCGACTGCCCATTTCTGTCGCCAACTTGGTTCTTCCCCAGGGATGGAATGCTGGAACTTTGGGCGAGCTAAAGAGCCACTCGGCGGTGCACCGAGTGGTCTTGGCGATCGCCAGGATTGCTTTTACTTCACTTCTTCAGCTTTTTAGTTCCTTTTTGTCTGTTCATGTCCTTGCCTTGCTCTTAGCCTTCATAGCTGCAAATCAACACTTTAACATCATTTTAGAGCATAAAATAGGCATTTGAGGACACTTATACTATTAAAACAAAGCCCTAAATGAGTCGAAATCTCAGACTCATCAACACCCCCGACATTAAATTTTTCTTGTCCTCAAGTAAAACAAAAGATCAGCAGTTCAATAAGGATGTCTACAAATAGTGTTGCATATGACTCAACATGAATGCACACAACAAGGTTCAAACTACTCATATAATGATCAGTTGTGCACTCAAAGTTTCAAATTGTGACTCACCATCATCAAGTGTACTCAAGCTCACAAAGCTTGCGTCAAATGCAAGTTCAAGCTCAACAAAGGTATTAAAATGCCCTTACAACAAAGATGATTCCATATTCACACAAAATTTCTCCACAATTTAAAGTCCCGGAATCAGATACAACTCTCACACTCACAATGATGAACACATGTATGACTTCACCCATAGGTTTGCCCTTATTTTACAATCAATATTCATTTCAGCTCACTCAAGATCACAAAGTTTTTTCAAGGCTTCTAACGGGGATGATTGTAAAGGCATTGTCATTTAGGCTTAGTAGCTTCCACCTTCATGAAGTATGGCCTGAAAATCACAATTTCTCCTTCTCTTTCAAATTTAAACATGTTCAAACTCCACCCCACTATTCAACTCATCATGAGTCAGCGGATACCCCATTATTCTTAATCCTTTTCACACACTTTATTTCACAACTTTTTCTCTTTTTCAGTCATTTTCTTTTCTTTTCTTTCATTTCCTTTCTTTGTTTTTACATGGAGGGGTTCCATAATTTTCAAAACAATCTGAAATCAAGGGGGAATTTTTCACACTTCTTGACTTTCCTTCTCTTTCACCACACCCCCAACTTACGCTTTTGGCCTAAGTTGTCTATTCAAACAAACCATACTTCATGAAAGTTATGGGTGAAAGGATAAAGAGAGGTCACAATTGTTCAAGTTTCTTCCAAGAAATGGCAAGGCTCAATTGGTGACAAAACAAGATTCACACTTCTCACAAGGGTGGCCACAAAAGAGGTATATTGTCAAATTGGTTCACTCTTCAGAATTCTCACCTAAGATCATTTCAATTGCTTGCATCACTCAATCAACAAGACCAACAGGGAAAATTCTAGGTATCATCAGACACAATGTTCAAAGTAATCTCACCACACAAGGCATTGATACCATTATCAAACAAGACTCCACACTTTCTAGCTAGCGTGCAATGTTCATTACAATAGACTCATTCGACAACCGGCTAGTCACAATGAGATGCTAAAAGTTCATATATTGCATATGTAACTTCATTTGCCTTATCGTAGTCGCACATTTATTTTTTTTAAATTAGGAGCATTATTCAAGTCATCGATATTGACCACAACTGACACTAAAATTTTCACAAGAACAGTCACAATCACATGCACAAGAGGTGGTAAAATTTTAAAATTTGGTTCAAAACCAATTTCACAATAAAATAATATCTATATATATATATATAGACCAATTAAGCCCAATATTCACAAAACACAACCAAAATCAAATCAATATTCACAAAACATCCTAAAAAAGAGGTAAGTATGGAAATACCTCACCCCACCCACCAAAACATGGTGTTGTACAACTAAAAACCAACAATCAATAAAACACAACAGAGAGGGAGTTAAAATCAGTCATCCTATCGGGCTAGGCCTGGGTGAAGTCTGCATCTCAGTCACTCCATCTACCTAGACATCAGTGCCCGGTGTCTCACCATCATTGGCTCCACTGGAACCCACCATCGAAGTATCTCTCAGAGAGGCCTGTCTAGTTGTGTCGTACATGGCACCCTCCAAGTCAAGTAGGTCCTCATAGACAGCCTCCTCACGAACACCAAGGTGCTCCTCATCAGTCTCAGTCTCAGACTCAGCAGCAGCAGCATCATCAACTCTAACCTCATCTCTGGTCGTAGTAGCCGGAGGCACATCCGAACAGACTGGAATATCTGCACTTGGGTCATCTAGGATCTCCACGGTCCCAAATAGTGAGGTGAAATCAATGGACTTCAGCTGGTCTGCATCCTTTCTCAACACAGTAATATTGGCATTCAAGGCCATCACCTCATTAGAAGAACCCTGTCCTCTATTGCATACCTCTACTCTCGATGTAAGGTCATCAATAGAAGCTCTGACAGGCATCAATGCAGAAGTAATGGCTCTCTCAATCATCCTAGGAATCGCGGCCTCTAATTAGGAGGCACGTGTATCAGCAACTGGGCTAGATGCCCCATCTTGAACAACATTATCTGGGTGATTGGAGGCTAGGAGCAGTACTAGCACCAGCAGTAACAGATCTAGAGGGAAGGGGAGCAGCAGAAGTATCCAGAGTATCAGAAGGAGTAGAGTTGAAAATACTTGAAGGCCTGGTGGCCTGAGTAGCCAAGACTTTCTTTGCAGGTAGTGTGTCAATGTGAACCCCCGACGAAGTGTCCACCGGGCTTGCCCTCCTCCTTTTAGCCTCATCCTTTTGGTACTCAGCCTCAATAAGTCGGATGTGACTAGAGGAAGTGGGTGTCATCTCTATATTCATCTTCTCATCTCGAGAAACATGGGAATGTCTTCATAGCTCGATGATCAACACCGAGAATTGGAGCAAAGTCTGTCTTTGCTTGGCCCTCATGGTCATCTCTTGCTCAATCAATAGCCCCAAATTCAGCTTCTGGCGAGAAATGATAGAGCCTAAACATGTTGCCTTTGGGTGTCTAAGAATGGATTCATTTTGGGACGGCATAATGGTGCTGCTGATAAACTCAAACTAGTACTGAGCTGCTACATTTAGATCCTTCTTTTGTATGGGCACACCTGCCTCTATCCACCTCGGGGTGGCATCAGTTAATAGGGATGCCAACCAACCCTTCAGGTCCTCCAACATCTTCTTCTTGATCAAATTGATGTATTGGTACATGATATCATAAGTGCACCCCAAAACAACATCGATGTCAGAACTGTCGCACTTCACTTTCTTGCCTCGGACTGTCACAGAGTCAATCGGCTTGAATATGTTGGCCTTCTTCTTCCCCTTAGAGACCAGCTCACCATAGGCTGAATAAAACTCCTGGACCTAATTGGGAATGTAAGGACCCCAGAGTTTGGTGAAAATCTCAAACTTATGGAACTTAAGTGTGTTCCATATCTCTAAGTACATGTCCACCACACCATCTGTGGACAATCTCTTCTTCTCAAGAATATTCCTTAATCCCTCATATTTTAGTCTGTTGAGAGACCGGTGAGGAGGACCCTATACTGGTGGTGCCGGGTCCACAGTCTATGTTATAGATAGAGGAGGAGGAGGAGTCTGAGGCACCGGGATCCTAGATGGATCATGCATCCCCTTGGAGTGAAGCTTTATTCTCCTAGCTTGTAAAAGTTGGTCATCCTTAGGCTCAGATATGGAACCTTGAGATTCCCCCTCGTTATCTGATGAAGTGAGGTGAGTCTCATAGACTCACTCACTATCGAAGTTGTACTCTGGTGTCTCAACCACAATCCCTTTGCCCTTGCCCTTGCCTTTGTCGTTTCCTATCTTGGTAGGGAGTTTGGCTTCCTTTGCTATGGATGCAGCTGCACCCTCAGCTATAACCACTCCATGTGCCCACTTGCGGGGCGGCATGTCTCTTTCGTACCCTTTAGGTCTAGCCATTTTTGCAAACATAATAGAAAAACATTAGAAAAAGTTTTAGAAAAAGTGCAGAAATTTAGTTACAGAAAGACTCGTCGAACCGTTCGGTGAGTCGCCGAATCTTTTTAGTGAGCCAAGTCGGGCTCGCCGAAAGTTCCAGAACAAAAATTTCAAAAATCAAGGTTGATCGGTGATGTCCAGAGGCTTTTGGTGGATCGCTGACACCAATCGGCGAACTAGAAGTAGTCCGCCAAAAGTTACAATGTATTTTAAGGATTAAGGCCCAGAAAGGCGATCAAGAAGAACTTTCAGTGAGTCGCCGAGTTCACTCGGCGACCACATGTGTATCACTGAAAGTTACAGACCACAAACTCAACAATTGGAGAAATTAAATGCGATCTAGGGGGACTTAGCGAGCCGCCGAACCATTCGGCGAGCTTGACTCAGCTCGCCAAATGGCCCAACGTGCCAGTTTTCAACCCCATTCTTCAAAATTCAACCTGCAGCCCACAAAAACAAAATTAAACACCTACACTACGAAATTAAGGTAAGACTCATACTACCTATGCCTTCGGGGTACTTAGACTTCCCCCGATTTGGCCAAAATTAGTCATATAACGTAATTTGCCCTTAAGAATGACATTAACCGCTATTTAGCACAATCTGGGGTTATTCAGACTTCACCCCGCTAGACCCAACACAATTTCATCGCAACCCAACAATTTAGACTAGATTTTCAATAAGCACAACACGAGAATCAACCATTTACGCTCAATTAGGCACAAATTCAATTCATTACGGGTAATCCAACAGTTAACAATAATAAACTCATACTACCCAACAATACTCAACAACAATTTACCAATTACACTCAATTTCAACCACATATAGAGTTTGGGGGTTCGGAAAACCAACCTTTATGCCGAAATATGTTTGAAAAGCTAGGCGGCAGAGAGTCCAAAAGTAACCCTAGCAAAGAAAAGACAAAATATCTAATATAGGGTGTGAGAGCACGGGAGTTAAAAATGGGAGAAGATGAAGGATTTTGAAATTTTAAACTGTTTGGCCTTTAAAACCTTTCAGTTCGCGCTTCATTCATTGATATAAGTCGAGCTCGCCGAGCCACTCGGCGACACACTGAGTGGTATTTTATCTCGCTGAGTTTTACAGAGTTCCCCTTCAAGCTAGGTGGTTCCAATGGTGATCTAAGTTGGGGTTCACCGACCTCTTCGGTGAATCGCCGACTGGAATCTTGGTTCTCCAAATTACCCATTCTCCAACACTTCTCACTTTTCAACCTGCAAAATCAAAATGCGTTATTCAAAAACAAAATTTAAAACATCAAAGACTTGGGTACGCCTCCCAAGAAGCATCTTATTTAACGTCATGGTATGATGGAAATACCATTTTAATCTTTATTTTTGGGGTTATCCATTGTATCACTAGGCAACGCTCATTTTGGCCTTGGATTTAGATGAGTCGAGATTTGATCCATTTATGTTTACAGCTGCTTGATAGAGATTGAGTGAGAAGTCACCGTCTGATTGAGAGTTGAGACATCCTCTTTCATCTCTTTTAACACTTTGTCTGACCCTTCAACTTTATTGAGAATGTGTGACAGTATATCTTCCGTACGGACATTTTCCGATTCCTTGGGCTTTTGATGCTCATGGGGTGGGACGTACCTGTCCTTGTCACCCTCTCTTTCCTTCCAAGTAGCGTTACGATCACGCCATTCTCTATCACGGTCTCTCCATCCCTCATCTCTATTCCAACCCTGATTTCCACCCGACCTTGGGTAGTTTGAACGAAATTCTCCTCCTTGATTTGCAAGGAAATTCACTTTCTTATTGTATAGAGCTTCAAAATGTTCTTCATCGGGGTTTACTCCACCAACACCCATAACATTAACACTTTTTGCAACACTACCCATCACATTTTTCGCCAAGATATCTACGTGGATCATCATCTTGGCCATGTTTTGGTCTCTCTCTCTTGATCCTTTTCAATATGCTCTTTTGTCATCCTAAAAATTAGAGAAGACACTTGGTCCTCACGAGTGTACCATGCTCTATTGATCTTGGTCATGCAATCAAGGATTTGAGACGCTAGTTCATAGAATTGTTGCATTATACCACCGGGAACAAGTTGATCAGCAACTTATTTGTTCACCGAATCAAGACTCCTATAAAAGTATTATAGCAGCACATCGTTTGGAAGTACAGGATTTGGGAATTGAAGCACCAACTTCTTCAGTCTCAACCACGTCTCGTGGATTGGTTCACCTTCCAAGCGCTTGAAACCTTGGATGTTATCTCTGAGGGTCATCATCTTCGATACGGGCAAGAATCTTACTTGGAACGCTGTGGTAAGCTTATCCCAAAAGGTGATGGAGTCCCTCGGTAACTCAGATAACCATTTGGTAGCTTCACCCAACAACAAGAATGGAAACAAACTCAAACAGACTGATTCTTATGATATGTTCTTGAATGATAACGGACCACAAACATCCAAAAAGTTTTGAATATGCTCATGGGTTCTTCGTGAGCCAGCCCTCCATATAATCCTTTCAATTGTAGGAGTTGAAGCATTGTGCTAGTGATGTGAAAAATAGTGTTCCCTTCAGTTGGAGATAGACGTATTGCACCAACACCACCCAAGTGAATTGGGTCATTTACATCATTTAGATTTTCAATATCATCTTGGTGGCCCACTTGGCTAGCATTGCTCCCGTATACACTCATCTCTTCCTATGTTCACAACAAGCAACACAAACAAAAATCCAAAGTAAGTATGTTCAACTATAACACAAAAAGATCACAATTCAACTCCAATAATAGAATTCTAAACAACACCACTCCCGGCAGCGGCGCCATTTTGATAAAATGTCTCAAGTACACCTCATCCAATTCTAGGTGTAAATGATCGTTAAGTAGTACAAAACCCAACAAAGAGTTGGGGTTGAACCCACAGGGAGCGGTACGTGTTCAAATTCAATTATGAAGTGAAAACGTGGTCTAATCGATTATAGGAATAAAAATTATCAGAAACATGCAAATAAATCTAATGGGGGGACAACGAATGTCAGATGGGAGGTTTATGATTGTTAACTATCAGCTACAACACAAGCAAAATATGGGAAATATCAATATAGTGAGGACTTCTCGAGATGTGATCGATTATAGGCAAACGTCACTATATGGGTAATTGAAATTACTAATAAATAAATAAATTTCAGTGGGTAGGCTAGGCTTTAAGTGAGATAGTTTTCTCTCGAACAACTATAACGATTCAAGCGATTTCTTTCGAACATCAACAAACTTAGCAGATAAGAACATCCCACACCTTAATTTATCTACTCTCTCGAGCTAGATATGAAAAATTGAGAATTTACTCTTTCGAGCTAAACCCATAACAACCTGATAACTACAATCGTCAATTCAAAGCTTTGATTCTAAAACCTCTTTTTCAAGCGAGCCAAGAATTCAAAGATAGAATTGCATTTGCAACTACAATTCTTAGATTAAAACACAGATATCAATTAAACCCACTTCAATTAAGCATTAAAATCAGTAAATAACAATAGCCATAAGATAATTCAACCCATAATCACGTGATCACATCCCAATAATTGGGGTTTTACCTAAACATCATAAAAAGGTAAAAACAATTACAAACTCGATTAGCCATTAGCTGGGTAAGAGCCTCCAAGCCTTTACAATGTTTTCCAAGGGTTAAATTCAAAGACCCACTTTCAAATTCTCAAAATTCTACAATAAGAACTCAAAAACTAAGAGAAAACTCTAATTCTAAAACTTGGGAATCAATACTGTCTGGGAACAGCTAAACTCTTCTTTAATATTCCAATATATGGTTGCCTGCGTTTTGTTCTGAAAGTCCACTCAGCGAATTAATTCGCGCCTCACCAAGTGGAGCGGTGATCCACAAATTGTCCTCTTCCAATGCTATTTTGCATTGGCCTTCAGCATCTCAGGTCCTGTAACTTTGGACGATCCAATTTGTTATCGTGGAACCGATCGACTATCCGTCGACTGCCTATTTCTGTCGCTAACTTGGTTCTTCCCTAGAGATGGCATGCTGGAACTTTGGGCGAGCTACAGAGCCACTCGGTGGTGCGCCGAGTGGTCTTGACGATCGCCAGGATTGGTTTTTCTTCACTTTTTCAGCTTTTTAGTTCCTTTTTGTACGGTCGTGTCCTTGACTTTCTCCTTAGCCTTCATAGATGGAAATCAACACTGTAACATTATTTTAGAGAATAAAATAGGCATTTGAGGACACTTATTGTCACGCCCCTAGCCTACACCCTGGGAGGGACTCACACTCGTGAACCATTATTGGCCCCAAGAGAACCATTGGACTTGCTAACTCATAGCGGAAGCCTTAAAGCTTTAACACAACGATTCAACACATCTTTACTCAACTGTTTAAAAGATAAGTTAGAACATCTAAAGATAAAACATTCAAGTTAGCCAACATGGCAACTCAAGTTTTAACATAAGCAATAACAATGTAAAGACAAATGAACTACTAACTGTCTATGAATCCTCTAAACTAGGAGGGATGCCGGGACAAGACCCCCGATCATCCTAAAAACTGAAAACTACTAAAGCAATATAAATAGGGGTCTTTTGAAAGCAAGGAGGCTCACCATAAGACTCTGAATGCTCAACTAGATCATCGAAGCACTTGATGTTGATCCTGGTTACCTGTATCTGCATCATAATATGATGCAGACCCACTGGCATCATTACATTGAATGTACGAGCATGCGAGGGGAAAGCTAAAACAAGACATAAGCTTGAAAGTACTGAACGAACATACTTGGGATCAACTCAACTCAACTTAACACATTTCAATATAAAGCAATAATGTAAATTCAATATAAAGAAAAGCTTTTAAAACATGGATAACAACTCTGTGTATTTAGAAATACAATAATAACTATGTATGTACGCAAAGATAAAATGAACTCTGGATGTATATAAAAATACAAATAACTCAATGTATATAAGAATACAAAATACTTTTGTGGGAGTTTCTCTAACCGACAACCGTCACTTAAGAGATATCTGATGATACGACATTTTGCCTCACCCTGCCAGGGCCGTCCTATACCATGCCAAGGGCATAGAACCTAACTACTAAGTGGATCCACTAGTCTATGCTAAAAAGAACTAAGGAGTCATCTAAAAAGTATGACCCTTTTCAACACATGATGGCTTCATGGTTTATGGGGGCTGGGAGTTGTCTGAACTCTCCCCCATATCGGTGCTCAATACTACTCCCAAAATATACTAGCTCATATGTTTAAAAACATAACTTCTTTCTGTGGTTTGAGATTATTACTCAAAACTTAGCTCAAAGGCTCTCTTGGAAATCAAATTTTCCTCTTTTGCTCAATTGTGAAAGCATTTACTCTTTTCTGAAAAACTAGCTCAAAGACTATTTTGGAAATCAAAGTTTCCTATCTTGTTTGAATGTGAAAACATTTCCTCTTTGGGAATACATAGTCCCGATATACTCTTTTGAAAAAAATGAACTTCAATCTTTACTCTTTACTCAACTCAAAAATTAAGTCTTAAAACAAAGTTAAAACGTTTGTGAAAGGCTTTTGGAAGACTCTTTCAACTTCTCTTGACTTGACTCTTAACTTTCCTTGAATTGAATTATGGATTCAAGGTTCATGATCTCATTTTTATGGATGATTTCATGATGTTTACACGTACATTAGAGTGTATAAATCAACTAGAAAACTTAGGTACATTGCTAGGGAACTCAAACGGAAAGAAGTGGGAAAAGATAAAAGACCTGGCGTCCCTGGGGTTTACTCCACCAACACCCATAGCATTAACACTCTTTTCACCACTACCCATCACATTTTTCGCCAAGATATCCAGGTGGGTCATCATTTTGGCCATGTTTTGGTCTCTCTCTTGATCCTTTTCGATCTGCTCTTTTGTCATCCTAAAAATGAGAGAAGACACTTGGTCCTCACGAGTGTACCATGCTCTATTGATCTTGGTCATGCATTCAAGAATTTGAGAGGCTAGTTCATAGGGTTGTTGCATTATACCACCAGGAACAAGTTGATCAGCAACTCTTTTTTTCACCGAATCAAGACTCCTATCAACGTATTGTAGCAGCACATCATTTGGAAGTCCATGAGTTGGGAATTGAAGCACCGACTTCTTAAGTCTCAACCACGTCTCGGGGAATGGTTCACCTTCCAAGCGCTTGAAACCTTAGATGTTATCTCTAAGCATCATCATCTTCGATAGGGAAAGAATCTTAAGGAACGTTGTGGTAAGCTCATCCCAAGAGGTGATGGAGTCCCTCGGTAACTCAGATAACCATTTGGTAGCTTCACCCATCAACAAGAATGGAAACAAACTCAAACGGACTGATTCTTGTGATATGTTCTTGAATGATAACGGACCACAAACATCCAGGAAGTTCTGAATATGCTCATGGGCTCTTCGTGAACCAGCCCTCCATATAATCCTTTCAATTGTAGGAGTTGAAACATTGTGCTAGTGATGTGAAAAATAGTGTTCCCTTCAGCTGGAGGTAGACGTATTGCACCAACAACACCCAATTGAATTGGGTCATTTACATCATTTAGATTTTCAATATCGTCTTGGTGGCCCACTTGGCTAGCATTGCTCCCGTATACACTCATCTCTTCCTATGTTCAGAACAAGCAACACAAACAAAAATCCAAAGTATGTATGTTCAACTATAACACAAAAAGATCACAATTCAACTTCAATAATAGAATTCTAAACAACACCACTCCCGGCAGCGGTGCCATTTTGATAAAATGTCTCAAGTACACCTCATCCAATTCTAGGTGTAAATGATCGTTAAGTAGTACAAAACCCAACAAAGAGTTGGGGTTGAACCCACAGGAAGCGATACGTGTTCAAATTCAATTATGAAGTGCAAACGTGGTCTAATCGATTATAGGAATAAAAATTATCAAAAACATGCAAATAAATCTAATGGGGGGACAACGAATGTCAGATGGGGGGTTTTGGATTGTTAACTATCCGCTACAACACAAGCAAAATAGGGGAAATATCAATATAGGGAGGAATTCTCTCAATGTGATCGATTATAGGCAAACTTCACTATATGGGTAATTGAAATTACTAATAAATAACTAAATTTCAGTGGGTAGGCTAGGCTTTAAGTGAGATAGTTTTCTCTTGAACAACTATAATGATTCATGTGATTTCTTCCGAACATCAACAAGCTTAGCAGATAAGAACATCCCACACCTTAATTTATCTACTCTCTCGAGCTAGATACGTAGAATCGAGATTAGGATTTACTCTTTCGAGCTAAACCCATAAAAACATGATAACTACAATCATCAATTCAAAGCTTTTATTCTAAAACCTCTTTTTCAAGCGAGCCAAGAATTCAAAGTTAGAATTGCATTTGCAACTACAATACTTAGATTAAAACACAGATATCAATTAAACCCACTTCAATTAAGAATTAAGACCAGTAAATAATAATACCCATAAGCTAATTCAACCCATAATCACGTGATCACACCCCAAGAATTGAGGTTTTAGCTAAACATCATAAAAAGGTAAAAACAATTACCAACTCGATTATCCATTAGCTGGGTAAGAGCCTCCAAGCCTTTACAATGTTTTCCAAGGGTTAAATTCAAAAACCCACTTTCAAATCCTCAAAATTCTACAATAAGAACTCAAAAACTAAGAGAAAACTTTAATTCTAAAAATTGGGAATCAAGACTATCTGGGAACTGCTGAACTCTTCTTTAATATTCCAATTTATGGTTGCCTGCATTTTGTTCTGAAAGTCCACTCAGCGAATTAAGTCGCGTCTCACCGAGTGGAGCGGTGATCCACTGATTGTCCTCTTCCATCGCTATTTTGCATTTGCTTTCAACATCTCAGGTCTTGTAACTTTGGGTGATCCAATTTGTTATCGTGGAACCGATCGGCGATCCGTCGACTGCCCATTTCTGTCGCCAACTTGGTTCTTCCCAGGGATGGCATGCTGGAACTTTGGACGAGCTACAGAGCCACTCGGCGGTGCGCCGAGTGGTCTTGATGATCGCCAGGATTGGTTTTTCTTCACTTCTTCAGCTTTTTAGTTCCTTTTTGTTCGGTCGTGTCCTTGACTTTACCCTTAACCTTCATAGATGGAAATCAACACTTTAACATCATTTTAGAGCATAAAATAGGCATTTGAGGGCACTTATAGTCACACCTCGAGCCTACACCCTGGGAGGGACTCGCACTCGTCAACCATTGTTGGCCCCAAGAGAACCATTGGCCTTGTTTAACTCATAGCGGAAGCCTTAAAGAATTAATACAAGGATTCAATGCATCTTTACTCAAATGTTTAAAAGATAACTTAGAACATCTAAAGATAAAACATTCAACTTAGCCAATATGGCAACTCAAGTCTTAACATAAGCAATAACAATGTAAAGACAAATGAACTACTAACTATCTATGAAGCCTCTAAACTAGGAGGGATGCCGAGACAAGCCCCCCGATCATCCTAAAATTGAAAACTACTAAAGCAATAGAAATAGGGGTCTTTTGAAAGCAAGGAGGCTCACCATAAGACTCTGAATGCTCAACTAGATCATCGAAGCACTTGATGTTGATCCTGGTTACCTGTATCTGCATCATAATATGATGCAGACCCACTGGCATCAGTACATTGAATGTACGAACATGCCAGGGGAAAGCTAAAACAAGACATAAGCTTGAATGGAACTGAAAGAACATACCTAGGCTCAAATCAACTCAACTTAACTCATTTCAATATAAAGTAATAATGTAAATTCAATATTTAGAAAATCTTTTAAAACATGGATAACAACTCTGTGTATTTAGAAATACAATAATAACTCAATGTATAAAAGAATACAAAATACTTTTGTGGGAGTTTCTCTAACCGACAACCATCACTTAAGAGATATGTGATGATACGACGTTTTGCCTCACGCTGCCAGGGCCGTCCTATACCTTGCCAAGGGCATAGAATCTAACTACTATGTGGATCCACTAGTCTATGCTAAAAGGCACTAAGGAGTCATCTAAAAAGTATGACCCTTTTCAACACATGATGGCCTCATGGTTTATGGGGGCTGGGAGTTGTCTGAACTCTCCCCGATATCGGTGCTCACTACTACTCCCAAAAGATACTAGCTCATATGCTTAAAAACATAACTTCTTTCTGTGGTTTGAGATTATTACTCAAAACTTAGCTCAAAGGCTCTCTTGGAAATTAAAGTTTCCTCTCTTGCTCAATTATGAAAGCATTTACCCTTTTCTCAAAAACAAGCTCAAAGGCTCTTTTGGAAATCAAAGTTTCCTTTCTTATTTAAATGTGAAAACATTTACTCTTTGGGAATACATAGTCCCGATATACTCTTTTGAAGGAAATGAACTTCAATATTTACTCTTTACTCAACTGAAAATTTAAGTCTTAAAACAAACTTAAAACGTTTGTGAAAGACTTTTGGAAGACTCTATGAACTTCTCTTGACTTGACCCTTAACTTTTCTTGAATTGAAGTATGGATTCAAGGTTCATGATCTCATGTTTATGGATGATTTCATGATGTTTAGACGTACCATAGAGTGTATAAATCAACTAGAAAACTTAGGTATATTGCTTGGGAACTCAAGCGGAAAGAAGTGGGAAAGGATAGAAGACATGGCGTCCTGGCGCTCTGAGTGGCGCAGGGCGCCAGACCCAAAACTACAGGCACTGGGTTGGGGCACACTGGCTGGCGCGGCCCCCCAGAAGTTAAACTACAGGCGCCTATGTAGGGCGCTCTGAGTAGCGCGGCACCCCACCCCTTTTCCCCAGTTTTTTTGACGAATTCTCTTGGTCGGTTTTCAACTCTAAACCCTCTAGATACAATTGGTTCTTTCCCCAAACACTTAGATTCGAATGCATGATCAAATTATGCAAGAATCTACTCAAAACGAAACCTAATTTAATGAATTTAGATCAAGAACTTCTCGACAACTTCAACAATCAAGAACCCAATAGAAACTTCAAAGAAATCCATCAAGAACTCAAATTCTATACTTTCAAGAACATAAATTTGTTGAAATAAATCATGAATGGTGCATGGGTAGACAAACCCAACACTATGTAATCTCACATACCTCGTAGGGATCACCCCTTGATGAAATCCACAAGCCTGGCTTCAAGAACTTGACGATTCTTTGCCTCTTCTCCTCTTTTCTCTCCTCTCAAAACCCCAACTCTTTTTGATGAAGCATAAACTGAACCAAATCAGTTTAGACCCCAACTTAATTACCAAAAACTAAATTAAATAATATGATAGTGAAAAGACCAAAGTACCCTTCTAAAATCCGGTTTTGACTTTCCTTATCTAGACAGCCCAACTTTAAATGGTCATATCTCCCTCATACGAATTCATAAATGGACAAACTCGATAGCGTTGGAAAGATAATTCAAATATCTTTCCTACGGTGTATTGTAGCAAACCTAACTCATCCTGATATAGGATTTATGGTCGTTTGAAGTGGACATAAAACTCAAACTTCGCTGAACTTTGTCAAACTTTTCAAATTTGATTATTTCCAAAAACTGTTTCTTTCTAATTCTTGTTCTTTCAAATAACTGGGTGTTACAATATCTCCCCCTTGGAAAAATTCATCCTCGAATGATATTACTCTTAGTAGGCTAAGGGTTTAACATCTAACATCTAGCTCAAACACCCAACAAGCAAAATGTAAATACAGCATGCCAACTTAAAATAAATGCCAAGAAAAGGATTACTACCTTAATTGGGAACTTCTCCATATTCGAAGAGATGTGGGTATCTCTTCTTCATATCCTCTTCAGTTTCCCAAGTAGTTTCCTCAACAAACTGATTTCTCCATAGGACTTTGATTGATGCTACCATCTTCTTCCTCAACTTGCAAACTTGGCGGTCTAGAATCTGAACAGGAGTCTCCTCATAAGATAAGCTATCCTTGATACCAATATCTTCAGTAGGTATGATAAGTGAAGGATCACCCATGCGCTTCTTCAACATAGAAATATGGAATACAGAATGAACCGCTGCTAACTCTTGTGGTAGCTCTAACTCATAAGCTACATTGCGAATCCCCTTGGATATTCTATAAGGACCAATATACGGGTGACTAAGTTTCCCCTTCTTGCCAAATCTCATAACACCTTTCATGGGTGAAACTTTCAAGTAAACCCAATCATCTACTTTGAACTGTAAGTCTCTTCCCCTAACATCTGTAAAGGATTTCTGACGACTCTGCACTGTTTTCAACCTCTCTTCAATAACCTTCACTTTCTCCATAGCTTGATGAACTAAGTCTGGTCCTATCAACCCAGCTTCACCAACTTCAAACCATCCAATAGGAGAGCTGCATCTTCTCCCATAAAGAACTTCATAAGGAGCCATTTGGATGCTAGAATGGTGACTATTATAGTAAGCAAAATCAATGAGAGGTAGGTGATCATCCCAATTACCTTTGAAATCAATCACACAAGCTCTCAACATATATTCTAAGGTCTGAATAATGTGCTCTGCTTGACCATTTGTTTGAGGATGAAAAGAAGTACTCAAGTCACCTTTGAACCCAAGCCTTTTTGGAATGACTTCCGAAACTGTGCAGTAAAATGTGCACCTCTATCTGAAATAATCGATATTGGAACCCCATGAAGTCTGAATACCTCTTGAATATACAACTTAGCATAATTTTTTGTTGAATGGGTAGTCTTTACCGGAAAAAAGTGAGCTGATTTAGTCATTCGATCAACAATCACCCAAATAGAATCATGCTGCCTGCGAGACCTTGGTAAACCTGTGATGAAATCCATATTGATCAACACCCACTTCCATTTCGGTAGTTCTATATTCTGAGCCATACCACCGGGCCTTTGGTTGCTCTACTTTAACTTGCTGACAATTCGGGAATTTAACAACGAACTCAGCAATACTCTTCTTCATACTATTCTACCAATATACTTCTCTCAAGTCACGATACATCTTTGTGGAACCCGGATGGATAGAATATCTAGAGCTATAAGCTTCCTCCATGATCCTTTCTTGGAGTTCATCCACCCTTGGTACACACAATCTACCTTGATACCTCAATACACCATATCCCCCTTGTTCAAAAGCCATTACTTTTTGCTTATGAACATTTGCCTTTAATTCAAGCAAAATAGGATCTTGGTCTTGTTTCTCTTTCACTTCTGACACCAATGATGATTCAGCCCCATTCATCACCACTACTCCTCCTTCTGTGGAATCCATTAATCGAACTCCTAATCGTGCAATTCAATGCACATCTTTTACTAACTCTTTCTTATCTTCCTCAAAATGGGTGGTACTACCCATAGACAATCTACTCAAAGCATCAGCAACAACATTAGCCTTACCTGGGTGATAAAGAATACTCATGTCATAATCCTTGAGTAACTCTAACCACCTTATTTGTATGAGATTAAGATCATTCTGACAAAACACATGCAGCAAGCTCTTGTGATCAGTGAACACATTTACATGAACTCCATAAAGATAATGACGCCATATTTTCAAAGCAAATACTACGGCAGCCAATTCTAAATAATGAGTTGGGTAATTCCTCTCGTGAACCTTAAGTTTTCTGGAGGCATAAGCTATAAATTTGCCATTCTACATTAACACACAACCTAAACCTACTCTGGACGCATCACAATATACAACAAAGTCTTGTGTACCTTCTGGTAAGGTCAATACTGGGTAGTAGTCAACCTCTTTTTCAATTCTTGAAAGCTTTTCTCATAAGCTTTAGACCATTGAAACTTCACTGTTTTCTGGGTCAACTTAGTCAAAGGAGATGAAATTGATGAAAATCCCTCGATGAACATTCTATAATAATCAGTCAATCCCAAGAAACTCCTAATATAAGTTGGAGAAGTGGGTCTAGGCCAATTTTGCACTACCTCTAATTTTTTAGTATCAACTTTAATTCCATCACCGGAAACAATGTGGCCTAAGAACGCCACAGACTCAAGCCAAAATTCACATTTAGAAACTTAGCATATAACTCATTATCTTTTAAACTTTGGAGAACTACCCTGAGATGACTAGCATGATCTTCCTCATTCCTCGAATAGATTAGTATGTCATCAATGAATACGATAACAAACATATCTAAATAAGGCTTGAATACTCTATTCATAAGGTCCATAAATGTTACAGGTGCATTAGTTAAAACGAACGACATGAATAGAAACTCATAATGAACATAACGGGTCCTGAATGCTGTCTTTGGAATATCACATTCCCTTACTCTTAACTAATGATAGCCCGATATGAGGTCTATCTTAAAGAAACAAGTGGCACCCTAAAGTTGATCGAAGAGATCATCAATTCTCGTAAGAGGAGACTTATTCTTGATAGTAACCTTGTTCAACTAACAGTAATATATACACATCCTAAGGGAACCATCCTTCTTTCTCACA
The DNA here is from genome assembly GCA_029582685.1 of Solanum piurae. Taxonomy (NCBI): domain Eukaryota; kingdom Viridiplantae; phylum Streptophyta; class Magnoliopsida; order Solanales; family Solanaceae; genus Solanum; species Solanum piurae. The sequence continues at coordinate 27,477 of JAJOOO010008301.1, read as the reverse complement.
AATAAGATCGGAGCACCCCAAAGTGAGACACTTGGTCGAATAAAACCTTTATCTAGGAGATCTTGCAACTGCTTATTTAACTCTTTCAACTCTGTTGGTACCATTCTATATGGACGAATAGATATAGGACGAGTATCTGGAAGAATATTTATACCGAAGTCTATTTCTCTTTCAAGAGGAACTCCGAGAAGAACATCTGGAAAGACTTCTGGAAACTCTTTTACTACTGGAACTGACTAAATAGGAGTTATCTCAACACTAGAGTCATTCACTTGGACTAAATGATAGACACCCCTTGGAAACTAACTTTCTCACCTTAAGGTACAAAATAAAATGACCCTTAGGCACTATTGAACTACTCTTCCACTCTATAAATGGTTCACTGGGAAACTGGAACTTGACTACTCGAGTTCTACAATCTATCGATGCATAACAGGCATGAAGTCAGTCCATACCTAGGATGACATCAAAATCTACCATATATAACTCAACTAAGTCAGCCATGGTACTCTTGTGATTGACGAAAATTGTACGATCACGATAGACTCTCTCAGCTAGAATAGACTCACTAATATGTGTAGAAACACTGAAGGGCTCAAGAAGTTGCTCAGGAGAACATCAAAATTCATTGCAACATATGGAGTTACAAATGATAAACTCGCTCCTGGATCTAGCAAAGAATAAACATCAAAGTTAAAGACTTGGATCATACCAGTGACAACATCTGGCGTTTCCTCTTTTTCTTGGCGACTAGTGATAGCATAAAGCCCCACCAGCCCCTGAAGTAGCTCCTCTAGATGAAGCTCTGTCTGGTGGAGCAACTGAAGAAGACTGGGCTCTAGTGCCCCCATTACCATTACCCTGCCTGTTCTTAGGATACTCTCTCATAAAATGACCATTCTGACCACACTTGAAGCAACCAATGGAGCCATCACGACACATCCCTGAGTGGCTCCTACCACACTTAGTACATGCAGAAGGCTTAGTACCCTATTGTGCCATACTACCTTGAGAATGTGCAGGTCTAGCTCTGAAATTCTGGGAATTCTGATCTGGAACTCACCTATGTTTCTTGGTGCAGGTGCACTAGAAGATGATGGAGTAGGTCCCTTTTGTTTCTATTGGAAAGAAGACTGGTTCGCATTACTCTTTTGTTGCCCGGACTCGTTCCCTGATGTCTTAGCCCTCAGCTTTTCCTCCTCAACCTGTTACACATGGATCATTAGCCTTGCTATGTCCATATCCCCAATCAGCATAGCTGCCTTACCTTCCTTACTTGACAGACGAAACAACCCAGCAACAAACAAACTCATCCAGCTTCTCATGTCAGCAACCATCTCCAGATCATAGCGTGAAAATTGGGTGAACTTCAAACTATACTCAAGAATGCTAATAGAAACCTGCTTAAAGGTAAGGAATTCGTGTACCCTTGGTTCTCTTAGATCACGGGGAAAGAAACTCCCCATGAAAAGTACTCTCAAAAATAGCCCAACTCAAAATTGGTGCATCCTTAGCCTTATTCTTTTTCCATTGGTCAAACCAGCTTAACTTTTCTCTCAACATTCATCTACTAGAAAATATTATACATATGCACACTTCCACTTTATAATATTATAATAATAATAATAATCAATAATCAAAGTTGAGGCCACTGGTTTCAACCTCTGAACCCACGTTCAAATCCTACTGTTGAAGAAAGCACTCACATATATAAATAAAATATATACACATATGGTACCCTTCAAATCACAATAATAATTTACAATATAATACTCTTATAACAATACAATATAAAAGTACCACTAAGTTACAATCAGTAACTTGAATTGGAGAACAACATACATAAACCAAAACAACCATGTATTCGTTCCCTTAAAATCTGTCCAATACTGCTAATGATCATTCCCATTATTAAATAATTAATCCTACAATCTATGTTCATATATATAAAATACACGAGGGTTAAAATTTGGTTGATTCTTTACCTGATGCGCTGGTTCTTCTCTACCGCCGCAAGTAGAGATTCGCTCGGTTGCAAGTCCTCTTGTCTCTTCTTTTAATTATTTAGGGTAAATAATTATCAACTAATAATTAAATAAATACTAAACCCTCTAATTTATTCCTATCCATGGGTCATATCGTAATTTAATTAAATAAATTATGGACTTAGTTCATTAACCACCACCTAAATTAATTATTAAAACTACCCTACTAATTCTATAATTGTAGTTACAAGTAGTCCAAAATGCCCAGTTAGAATCTATCGGAAAGTATTTTATGAAATAAAAAGTTCTAGTACTCAAAAAGACCAAATGGGTCGTTACATATAATCTGATGAGCAACTTCAACTTAATGATGAAGAGAAAGAAAATAGGAGAAATAAGAGAAAATGGGGAGAAATTAGGGTTAAAAGCGGAAGAAGAGCATTGGTGGGTGGTTCAGGGATCCACATCAGCGCCTTCAAAACGTCTTCACGCGCTCAAGCAACGTGAGATCACATTTTGTGCCACATCAGCCCACAGTGTTTAAAAGGAAATTATGGGTGGTTCAAGGATTCAATAGGAAAATGGCATAGTTGAGGTACCTGAGGGGAAAAACCCAACAAGTTTAGGGACCTGTTTATGAGTTCCGCCTTCATTATTTGTTATATGTATCTAATATTGTCCCCGTTATACAAAGACTATCGAAGAAAATTCAACCAAAAGGTGAGAGATAACACATTCGATCTTTGGTCGATCTTTTTCCGTTGGGAATGGAGCTGCAACTGGACGTTCCTGATTGGTTTTTCCCTCACCGACACTATCATCCTTAAGATGTCCCTCGGCTTCACTAAGGAGGATGCAAAGAACTCCCAATTTGTGCAGAGGCATAAGAATTGAATTTTACTCCATCAATCTTGCTGCTAAAGGGAGGCTCTCTTACTGAAAACCACCTTTTCTTTTGTACTTCTATTTTATGATTATGGAAGACAAATTTTGTATTGCATAAAATGTCTTCTGAATCGTTGGTAGAGAAACATTTTGAATTGCTAATTGACCATTAATTAAGGAGTTTAAATTTTAAGATAACTATTTAATATCATATTTAAGGGATTTATGTAACTGATTAAATCTTTTAAAATATATGGTATAAATATTAAAAGTGGTATTATGTGTAATTATTTTAAACTAGAGGTAAATTAAGTATATATGGTAGTGAAGTATGTCTAGTTAGGTAGTTTTCCCTTAATTAAAATCAATTCAAGTTTGGTGAAACTTTGGCCAAAGAGACCAAGTCCTCTTATTCTCTCTTCAGACCCAATTTGAGGCCCATTTTTTTAATAACCAAGCCCACACCTTTAATTATTGGGAAAATTACGCGGTTAAGTAAGTTTATACTACGTAATTAGTCATCATAGCTATAGTTTGTTATAATTATCACTCGCGACTAATATTAACCATTAATTACATGGGCTGACTTCGAGTTTGCATAATTAGACACATTTGTATAATTCACAACTAACAATTCTTCGTTTGATTGGTATTTGTATACAACGGTTTGTATTTGTATATGATGATGATTTCCTTTGATTTTACAGTTTTATCACCACTGAAGTTGTCTCGAATTTTTAAAAAGACACATTAACTTTGTAACCGTCCTATTACCCCACTAAACAATTTTGAACAGACATTATTATATCATTCTTCAATCAGCCCTAGATTTTAAGAAGCAAGTGTGTTCACACACCAATCCCTCTCTCATTTTTTTGAGAAAATGCATAAGTACCCCCCCCCCTCCCAACCTAAGCCTGAAATCTCAGAGACACACTTATACTATACTAAGGTCCTATTACCCCCCGAACTTATTTTATAAATAATTTTCTACCCCTTTTTGGCCTACATGGCACTATCAACCAAATAGCTTGAAAAAATTATCAACACGCGCTGAGCCCAGAAGATAGTGCCACGTAGGTCGAAAGGGGGTAGAAAATTATTTATAAAATAAGTTTGGGGGGGAGGGGGTAATAGGATTTTAGTATAGTATAAGTGTGTCTATGAGATTTCGGGCATAGGTTGGGGGGTACTTATGCATTTTTCTTTTCTTTTTCTTCTTCTTCTCCAATCAGAGTTCTAGTGATTTTTTTACGAAAAAAAAATTCATACTATTTTCCAGACTTTATTAAATTATTGATAACAAAACTAATTATTTTTCTAAGAAAATTTAAAAATTTGAAGGAATCATCAATTACTCATTTTCATATAACTTCAAATTAAGAAATGATAATTTTAAAAGAATCAATGAATTCCCCAAAAATTAAAAGAACGTAATTGAAATCGGATAAAAAAAACTATATGATACTTTCTAATCATCTTGAAATCTAATGGATTTATCAAATTGTTCGAAATGTAAGAAAATATTTAGATAAAATTTTAAAATTAAAGAGAGTAAAACTAATAGTAGTAAAATAAAGGAAGGTCTTCTGTGGTAAATATGGTGACATTGAAAGTGAGAAGCTTCAATGGAGATGACAATGAATTTTTTAAGAAGAAAGAAGAAAGAAAGAGAAAAAATAAAAAGAATAAAAAGTTAAAATAAAAAGAAAAATAAGAAAATATATTTTATAATAAAATACTTGTAAAAATAAAATTATATTAGTTATTTTAGGTTCCTCACTCTCTTTGAGAGAGTGCACACCCTCTCTATGTCAGGTGAACAAAATATGGTGTAATAATATCAGTTCAAGATTGTTTAGTGGGATAATAGGATGCCCGCATAGTTAAGGTGTCTTCTTGAAAATTATGGACAAGTTCGGGTGTCACTTTATGTCTTTTTTCTTTGTATAAACGTGTAGTTTTTAGATTTTGTATAAGATAATTTATATAATGTAATTTATGTAATATAATTTGTATAACTGTTTAAAGTTCAAATGTTTATGTTTGTATCAATTCATTATTTCGAGTTTTATCATATTTTTATAATCCAGACTTTGTATTACTCAATTATACAAAAACACATGAATTATACAAACATACCCGCGAAATATACAAAGTATTGCCCTCTCTCGCTCGCCTCTTTCCTCCATCTCCCAATCTCGCTCACCTCTTTCCTCCCTCTCCCAATCTCGCTCGCCTCTCTCTTCCCTCACCCAATCTCACTTGTGAGCTATACAAATGCATATGTATACTAGTTACATATATACAATTATTTTGACAGATATACATACACAATTTGCATATCTCCACTCTTTTCCCTCTCTTGCCCGCCTCTCTCCTCTTTCTCCCAATCTCACTCGCCACTCTTCTCTCTATAACATGTAGCTACGAGTTGTAATTAGTAAACTATAGCTATGGAGCATAATTAATTTATTTTTAAGTGGCTATATGTGAAAATCCCCCTTAATTATTCACATATTTTCCTTAACATCTACACCTCATGCGCAACACATAGAACACACAAAACTCCTATACGCGCCCGCATCCCACTACTTTTTCTTTAGTAAAAGCAACTCGAACCACCCCAAATCTTCCTCCAAACCGACGATGCCTAGTTGCTTTCATCTTCAAATCATACATTAACCGTGCAAGGCACGAACCATGTACCCGCGAGGCTTCCAGATAGTTCCTTAAAGGTGTGGTCTATCCATTTCGCATTTTCGTTTCTAATTTTCTTCAAAAGTGGTGCAAATTCATACTATTTCCTTGCCGTCAACCTTATCTATTAAGAGATGTTGCAAATTAGATGTTGTTGATAGTGAAGTGGTTGTACACTGAGTTGATGCAGTGGTACTTAACAACTCATGAAGAAGTTAGTTACGCAAGAAGGGCATTTTACAATTTAGTCCAGTTGTAGTTTTTATTTATTGCATTAAAGTCCTTATTTTGGAGCAGTTAGGATAGTACGGTTGTGTCATGACTTCTGAGTGGAGAGGCGTGTCCTAGACCTATATTTGTACTTGTCACCACATTATGAGATAATTCATTGGAATACAATCAGTTAATCTAGTTTTTCTTTTATGAATTTATTTCTTTTATTTCTTCTTCTTAAGCCTAATTTACTGTTTCATTGATTTTCTCTTAGTTGCAAATCCATTTTGAAACATTTGGTATTAGAGCACTGTCATGAGATCTGTGGGAACCATGGCTAATGACATGAAGTAGATTAAGGATATGTTCAATTGCATGACATTGGAATTGGCTAACCTTACAGTTAGACAAAATCATATTGAAGAGCAACATGAAAAGGCCATTGCTGGCGTGCAGGAGTGTCTAACCACCATACATAAGGCAGATCATTGTAAAGGAACTAACATCAGTAAAGTACCAAGTTATATTTACACCCCATCTGGTAACCCCATGGTGTAGATTACTTCTGTTTCTGCAGGAAATCCACCAGGATTTCTATCTCCATGAAGCTACCAGTATGGAACTTCATAGTGTCAGCAGTACCAAACACCAGCAGGAGAACAATACCATCATCAACAAGGTTATAGCGGAGGTCAACAATTCTTTGCTCATCCAGGCTAAATTCTAACCCCAGGCCGAGGAGGGGGATGATTTAATTCCACTGCCAAACAATCTCATATGACTCACAATAGTGGAGCCATGATTCGCCTAACAGAGGTAGATTTCCCTTGATTTGATGGTACAAATCTTAGAACATGGATGTATAAGGCATATCAATTCTTCTCGTAAGATGATACCCCAGTGAGTCAAAAGGTTAGAGTAACTACCTTACACTTTGATGACACAGCCATAGAATGGCATCGATCTTACCATAAGAGCAAGTTTCACTTAAATTATCCAACTTGGGATGAGTATGTGTATGCCTTGATGAATAGATTTGGGGGTGACTATGAAGACCCAATGTTTTAGTTTAAGTTGGTAAAACAACATGGGTCTGTGAAGGACTATCATAAGGAGTTTGATAGGATTATGACTCGAAAAATATTTTGCCTGAACATGCTATCAGTGGGTTCATTGCAGGGTTAAAACCAAAAATTGGATTTACTGTGAAAAACCATGGGCCTTTTACACTTCCTCAAGTTTACCAGTTGGCTAGGAACACGGAGTCATAGTTGCAGGCTCAAATGAGGTTGACTAAAAACATCATGTCCAATGGGGGTGGTTCTTTCCAGAAGGGTGGTTACATCCCTGCTTTTACTAAAAATACAGGGATTAGGAATAAGCTAGTGGCAAATTTCAATAGAGAAAGGAGAAGAAGATTGACACAGGCTGAATTGAGTGAAAAGAGACAGAAGGGTCCTGGCCATAAATATGCTACATCCAACAGACTCCATTTGTTGGAAGTGAATGAGGAGCATGCAGTGATTGTAGAGGATCAACCACAAGAGACAGAATCCTCTATTGAGCAAGAAGGGGAAAAAGTAGTCTGCGGATTTCTTTACAAGCCATTCAGGGTGTGCCTGACTACCAAACTCAAAGGGTCACAAGCTATTGTGATCAAGGACCACTCAACATCCTCATTGATCCAGGTAGCACACACAATTTCATGGAGGAGGAGTTAGTAAAGAAGTGGGGTCTTGGAGTTCAACCAGTGAATCCACAATTGATTAATGTAGTTGATGGAGCCATTAGGAAGACTGTGGAAGCATGTAAAGGATTAAATTGTCTATTGGGAGGTGCTTATTTTGAGGATAACTTCCTCTTCATTCCTTTAGGGTCTTGTGACATCATTTTAGGGGTCCAATGGCTCAAACCCCTAGGTGATCTCTTCGTGAACTTCCAATCACTGATCATGAAATTCCATTACCACGGAAAGGAGTGTATCTTGTCAGGAATCAGGGATAACATCAAGATGGTGGAGGCCAAAAACTTGGGTAAGATGGCTGATAATAGAGCTCAACAATTCATGATCAAAGTGATGTCAAAGACCAATGAAAGGATTGATAGTGAAGAGGCAATTCCTGAGATTTTGGCACCGAATAAGGAATATGATATCGTGTTTGTACAACCTAAAGGGTTACCACCCACGAGGGGGTCATTTCACCATAGGATTCTTTTGGAGAACAACAGCAACCCAGTCAACCTTAGACCCTATAGATATTCATCAAAGCAGAAGGATGTCAATGAGAAACTTGTGCAAGAATTACTGGTTCATGATTTTGATTTCTAGCATGTTGTATTAAATTTGTCTTTGTATGTTTGACCTGATTTTTTTAGTGAAGAGTTTTGGGATTAGAGTTTAGTCTTGTAACTTGGTTTGTGTGTTTTCCTATGCGTATTATAATAGTTTGAGAGTCTGAGACTACATATTTTCTCTTTTGTGAAAATTTCAATACTCTGAATAAAGGTTTTGCTTTAACTTAGTGTTTCCATGTGATGTTGCTGGTGATTCTCTTCATTGTTTCTTTTTCATTGGATTAATTCATTATTTTACCTTTCGTAACTTAAAACTTCTTCATTGTTCACTGTCTTGTTTTAGATTAGCCGGCTTACTTTCTCTTAGTGTATAGTGTGATGATATCTTTTCTAGGAGCCTATTTGAGATATATTTGCTTAATTTCTTCTTCATAAAATAGTAAACAAGAATGTAGTTGTTTGCAAATAATCAGCTGTTATAATTTTAAAATCTGACTCATTTGAAAAGTTCCATTATGCAGTCAAGTTGTTCTCTTGTTTTCCTTAGTTTCCACCCCTTCAATTTCATTCCTAATGTCATTTATTTGTCCATCTAGGAAACCAAATGTTCAGATTTTGGTCTGCCTCAAGAATCTGTGATAATATAAACCATCAGATGTGATTTTCACTTGCTCTTATGGTGTGAGAATTCATGTTATTTTTGTTTCCAACACGTTTTTTAGTCACTACTGCTTCCAAAGGTCTCATGTGTTAACTAATATTTTGGTTTCTGTATTTGCTTGATTTGAATTAAGGTTTATAACAAAGTGTTTAAACTTCCCCTTCCTTACTGAAATCATGGTTGTATTGAGTAGGAGGAAAATGTGTTGGGATTGGAAATTGTCTTCTTCTTTTTTCTGTTAGTTGCATCTTTCGTTTAGCAGATTTAACTTGCATTGTTAAATATTGTTGTAGTTAAACTAGTACCATCCCCTTCTTAATTGTTTACTAATCTTTATTTCCATCATTTCTCTGTGCATAAAATCTTATGTCTGAGTTCCAATGGACTCCCCATCTCTTGCATCCTTTCCTATTCGAGTCGACCTCTATTAAGTCTTTGAAAGAGAAGCTAATTTTATTGGGTTAAAACCCAAGAAATCGGTAGCAACAGGAGCTCAAGAAAGGTGAAAATGAGAAAGTTTTGGGTCCAAACCCAAGTATATATGGAGCAGGGCAGCAGGAGTCCAAAAAAGGGTTAAAAATAGCATCTTCGTACTAAAAAAGTTCGGAAATAGCGCCAGCAGCAACAAATAAGAAGCAACAAGTGGACTAAAATTGTCCAAGTTCTATTCACACTTTTATTTTCTTTATAGGAAAAAAGGTCAAAAATGCCCTTAAACTATGTGAAAGGAACAAAAATGCCCTCCGTTTGTAGTTTGGTCCAAAAATATCCTTTCCGTCAATACTTTGGTCCAAAAATGCCCTCATTGTTATTTTGGGTAAAAAATGCTCATTTTTTCAAATAAATATATTATTTATTTTCTTTTCAACATATTCTATTTCTAATAATATTTTTTAAATTAGCAAATGTTTATCTTACTTCAATTCAAGAAAAAATTAAAAATAAAAATATTTCTTATTTTATTATAATTATATTTTATCGTTATATAAATATAAATTAATGATGGATATATTATGATCTTATATATATGACATATATTATATGTCGAAAGAGTTCATGAAATTATTCTATTTTAATTGATAAGATGAGATTAACAAGAAAAAAATATTTTTTACATTTTTATTTTTTAAAGTGATATTAAAAGAAAGAAAACAAGAACATGGTTCTTATATAATAATTTAATTAAGAATAAAATGTGTTTAAAAAGAAAAAATAATATACTTATTCGGAAAAGGACATTTTTGACCCATTTAGTAACTATAGGGGCATTTCTGGACCAAAGTATTGACTGCAAGGGCATTTTTGAACCAAAGTATTGACGGTAAGGGCATTTTTGAGCCAAACTATAAACGGAGGGTATTTTTGTTCCTTTCACATAGTTTAAGGACATTTTTTACCCTTTTCTCTTCTTTATATTTTGATTTTGTGATAATTGCTTTTAACTCTTAATGTTTATTTTGTTTAAGATGAATCATTGGTGAGATTTTTATTTTGTTACTCATTTTTTTCTTTAACTATTCAAATTTTAAAATCTGTTTTAGTTAAGGAAAAGTTAAGCTCTAAAACTAATTTAAGAATTATTCATATTATTTCATAGATAGTATTTAGCTTTGAATCTGCATTTATGAGTTTGAGCTAATCATTTAGTTTAAAGTCTTGACTCGGATAAAATTGTTAAGTTGGAAATATTTTTATATTTTAACATTTAAATTGCCCCATCACTTGGGATAATAAGAGTGTATAAGTATCAATTAGTTTTTTAGCAATTTATTAAAACAAGTTTCCTTACAAGACTTAGTTTCTTTTCAAAGTTAGCCAAAAATTTAAATTCTCCGGTAAATCACACGTTACCGGATTCTTTAAGGTGTTTAACACTTTCCTTAGAGGATCATTTGAACTCTTATCCGACTCTGGTTTATTTAAAAGGTTTTCTTTCGAAAATTCCTTGTTTAAAATGGTTTCTTAATTTTCCTAAAATTTAGTGGCGACTCTATTTTCCATTATTTTCAAAAAATAACAAAAAACCAAGTTATGAAGCATTTTTAACTTAGTTTTAAAAATAGGTGGTAAAAGGACCCCGTTTGTATTTTTTTACTTGTCTACTTTGGTATTTTCTGTTTAGTTACGTGTGCTTTGCTCTCCTTATTACTTGATGTTTATGCTTGTGTTATGTTTTGAGCTCATTTGGTCGTTGCCTACTGAGTACCATTTTTTGTACTCATACTACAGTTCTTCCCCTTGCAGATTGCAGTTGAGTTATCGTCGTTGATTTGGAGTCGTGCCTAGCAGCTTGGAGTTTCGGAGATTAGGGTGAGCTCCTGACATCTGAAGCTACTGTTTTCCATCTGTTTTGGCTAAGCTTTGTCTTTATATTGTATTTAGAGACACCATGTACTTGTGCTCTATTTGTAAAAGCATTGTACTCCTATTTTGGATTATGTAATATCCCGTAACTTAAATACATTTGCGACTCGTAAACACCAATGAATAGATGTGATATCGGGGGAGTTGTATCATTGAAAATGGTTAAGCATACCATGTATCCCTTATATTTAGTCATTTTAAGGGTTAAACAAAAGTTTTTGGACAAAGAGATCATTAAAGAAAAGATTCAAGTTTAAAGGTTCATTGTGGAGGAATACTACAAATGATCTCATTTCTCATCTGACTTTGAACAAGCATATATCATAATATATAAAGAGTTAGAGGGCCTACAACATATCCAATTAAAGTTACTTGAGTCTAGTTTCCATCAAAACAAACTGCTCATTAAAACGATATCGGAGTAAAAAGTTATGTTCATTCTACGATAGACGAGTGCACTGCCCAATCACTGCGGGACATGTGGCACTTTAGAGAAAGTCGGCCAAACTTGTTGTTTTTATATTAGAAGTTTGGGATATACTTTCTCGTATACTCAAGAACGTGTAAGGACTGGTTTTAAGTTATTTCTTCAAGTTTTTCTCATCTTCAATCCTCCAAAGCTTAAGGAAAAAGTATTGTTCTTGGAGAATAGAAAAGGGTAGGGGATGCTTTTCTTGGATATATAGATAAAGTTGTCAGCAAAGGAGTTTGACGACGTAAGATAGTAAGTCCCGAAGTAAGGTATGTAAATCTAAAACTTCCTTTTGCCTTAAGGCACGACCTAAACTCGCATGTTCTTCCGATAAATGTCACTGGATATTCTATGATACTTGAAAGAAAGTTATCTTATTTTATAAACCCTCTCATGTTGATTCCTAAACCTATAGAGTTACAATACTCTTCAAGGAAGCAATATGTTTCACACAACTACATTTGTCTACAGATGAAACTCTTAAAAGCTAGCGGTGTACATATTGCATAAATTTAAAGAAAGCAGCCAGCCACAGACTGTTCGTAAGTGTATAGGTTACAAGATATATGATTCTCAAGCTAAAGAAAGTAATCACGAATTGTATCACGAGCTATGTGATTAATGAATTAATTATTATAAATAATTGAAAGCCGTTAAGATTATAAACTACTCTGCAGCGTGGGGTGGGTATATTTAGGGCTACTACATGCGATGCTACTCTGTGCACATAATTCAGATATAGTCAGCTAGAATTTCCCATCGTGGATTCACCTGACTCTGCGGGCAGACTATATAGGAGCACTGGGGGCTTACCTTGATAGACCTCATTACCAGACTATGAGATTTCACGCGTGGTTGTGACAGTGAGCTACAGATGCCATATAGGGTTCACTAATCGTCGTCAGTAGGCCATCATGTGATTCCTGACAGTTAGTTTTACAAAGAGAAAAGAATCGATATAATGAAGTAAAGATATCACTTAGGCAAATTATAGGGATTATATATATAAATGACTAAGCCATGAAACATTAGATGAGGACCCTTGAGGTTGGTCATAATTCGAGTTACGGATTACGTCTAATGCATACACATGCTCAGATTTGCCTATCTTGATATTTGATGCATTTTTACATGTCTACTTGTTATTCAGTCTTTTTTACATACCAGTACATGTTTTATATGTACTGACGTCCCTATTATTTTGGCATTTCATTTGTATTACTACAGGCTCAGGTACTCAGGACAACAAGCATTTTTCAGTAGACTAGAGACTTCCAGTTTAGCCGTTGGTAAGCTCCACCTCTACCTGGAGCATCATATATTTAGAGCCTATATTTTGCTACGTATGTACATATATCATAATGGGTATGTAGGGGCCCATCAAATTCTTAGAGGCATACTCTTTAGAGGCTTCGTAGACTTAGTTTTGTTTTTGTTCTTAATTAGCCCAACGTGCCCTTTTTGTTATCTATGTTTTAGTATATGTCTTCATATAGGTTCCGCTGCTTAGAAATCTTCAGCTTTAGCATGAGATTAGTAAGATAATTAGCAGGTGCTTGTGTATATCCTTGATGTCCGCCCCTTTCTAGTTAGGGGTGTGACAAATTAGATGCTCAATTACTAACTAATTACAGGTCTTGGGATGGTTCCTATATATTTTTTGTTGATTATCTTTTCTCTATTTGTTCTAAGCTCTTTCTTCTTTTTGTTGGCTTCCTCTTGGTATTTCGTGGCTTATAGCTCCAGGCTAAGGGTTAGGCTTACCTAGAGGTTGGATGTAGTAAGTGCCATCATGACCTGAGAAATTGGGTCGTCAGTCTTACCTCACTAATTATTTTTTAAATTAAGAAATAAAAATTAGCTTACTATTACATTGTGATCTCTACATAACTAATACATGTATAACTACAACCCGCATAACATAACTAGTACCAACATTACTAATACCTACACAACTCTATCCAACTACCAAACAACCCATTATAGTGGGTAAATTCTAGAACTAGACCCGAGGTTTATGAATGGTGGGAATCCCTATTGGGTTACCCTACATGGGTGTTGTACTTATTCTAGTTTGTTACATTCTACTTCCTAGAATGTAAATTATTCCCTCTAGTGTGGGTTCTGGGGAATTTGGGGAAGATAATGGGTAAAAATCCTAATTTGAGATTTTAGGCTATGAAAAAGGTAAATCCAATGGTGATTTAGCCCTTAGATATTGAAATATTGAATATATAATTGTGTTTTTTATTTTTATGTGTTTTAAACCATGAACGAACCGAAGCTTCAAGAAAAGGAAAGACTTCAAACAAAAGCCTTGTATTCGTGCATTTTTGTTGTGGTAGGTTATGGTGAATTAAAGTTGGATTTTACTTAGATATATGTATACTCTTAACCTGGATATTTGTTTATTGGTCTTCGGACATGGTTGATTGATAGTCTGAATTTTGGATGTTAGAAATGCATAGTTGTATTAGGTACCACATCGGTACATATGTTTTATCATTTATATACATGAGACTATTATGGAGGGTCACACAAAAAGACGGTTCATATACATATATGACCATGTTAGAGGGTCGAGTACCACGTTGTTACGATACATGGACAAAGTTGGTCCCCTACAAGTCATGGCTATTGACAGAAATAATTTACTTAGCATGTGCGTACACTTATTTTTTGTTATGTGGATTCATGGTGTATTGAGCATGGTGTTGTGAAACAATTGTAGTAATGAAACTTTGGGATGAATATAGTTGATTGTTGTAAATTGTTTGTGCTGAAGTCGGGTCTACTTGAAGTTTTGTTTATGTGTTTCTTGTGTCTTATTTAAGTCGGCATATTATGCCCGCCTATAGATAGTGTCTTGTAGTAATACTACCATGTACTTTTCCTTTGTTGAGTGCAGATCACGAATGCTATATGATCAGGCTGCCAAAGATCATCGTGCTTCCCCTATCCATCGTCCGGACTCTGGGAAATTCTAACCCTTTTTTTTCTTTGGGGAGTTGTGACAAAATGTTTTAACTCAGTTTTTGGATCACTCATATGTGTAAAACTTGCTTGGGTTTAATTACTATTTTAGTGATGGGTTTATTTTAAGTTTCTAAGTCGGGTTACAATAGTTCTTTCATTGTAGGGTGATGATGGGTGCCACTAATGACTATTTGGGTCATGGAAAAGCTGGTATCAAAGCCTTCGATTTGTTGATCTCATCATAAAAGAGTTGGTGTAGAAGAGTCTTATGGAATTATATACATACATCTATACTTTTCTTCGAGAGGCTATGAAAAATCAGGAACTTCCCTTTCTTCTTCCATTTGTGTTATTACTTAATTCCAATTGGCATCTAATGATCAAAATTTATATCTAACTCCCGTCATTCCTTTCTTGCAAATAGTGAGCACATGCACAATAGGAGAGATGGTTGAGGTGCCCACACTAGTTGTTGGGGCTATAATTCACGAAAGATGGTTGAGGTGCCCACACTAGCTGTTGGGGCTATAATTCACGAAAGATGGTTGAGGTGCCTGCACCTGCCAAGGGGCAATCTCAGCTTGTTGCCACACTCGTAAGAATGTTGTCAGAATCCCCTCCTGAGGAAGCACAAGAGGATGTGATACGTACATGTCCAAGAAGAGGCAGCCCTAGATCAAGGCAATTCCCCTCTAACTCAAGTATCTTTAGAACTGCCACAAAAGCTGATGAGTTTTTTTTACAGGATTAGCAAGTACTGGGACTAGTCCCATTGTTCCCACAGTTAGGCACCAAGGAGTACAACACGTTTCTTTCATGGCTCCCAAGATTTGTGAGGTAACCATGACAACTGAATTCCTAAGACCGGTGATGGGTTCAGTGATAATCTTGAAAGAGCATGAATTGTTTTATTTTTAGAACTCATCTTGTTTCTGAGCTTACCCTTTGGAAGTCGACAATCTGCGTACCTTCTTCTGGATGTTTTTCAAATTCACTCAAAGAAAGATGAATACTTTCTCAAAGAATGTAAAACATTAGAAATGGTGATACCGGAAGATGCTACTCATTCACCTTACTAATCTATCATTTTGCTAGAAACGTTTGAACTCGATGCCTTAGATTTTTATGATGATATTGACTTGAATGGGTAATCTTTCATATTAGTACTTCTTTAGTTTGAGTCATCGGAGACTTCATGAAGTCACACGTACATTTTGATTTCCATATTTGAGGATACTCGTCTTAAAAGTCACGAAGAGATAACTTTGAAAGGTATGTAGTTTGTTGTTTACTTTATTCATGTTTCATTTTCACTAGTAATAAATTTTAAATAATGAACTTCTTTGTCACATAGATCAAATGCTAACACTTGAAAATGAGTATGTAGATATATTCATTGATGTTGCAAGTGTAAGTGATTAAATCAATAATTTCTGTTAGAAAATGAGATATTTCTAGATAGTTTTTGTTTAATTGTTCTTTTTTAAAATATTATGTTAAGTATATAAAGGAAAGGTAGTCCTTGTTTTATGGAATATGTTTTGTAAGAAAGTCAATAGTGGTTGGATATGTATGGTCCTCTACTAACTTTGTAAAAGGTTATGTAGATATATGTGTGTATGCCTTTTGAAATCTGAATATGAATGAAAATTACATCTGTTGAACCTTATCTTTTTCTCTAAAGTTTAAATCCTAACAGTGGTATCAGAGCCCTTCTTCTTGAGAAATCTGTAAAGGCAAGAAAGCTAAGGTTTTTTCTCCAGTTCTTCTAAGGTGAGAGCTGAGCAGCAGTAACATGGCATCCACTAGCTTCTTGGGTGCCGGCCCTCCTATGTTTACTGGAGAAAATTATCACATATGGGTGATAAAGATGAAGGCTTATCTCAAAGCTCTTAGTCTATGGGAAACAATTGAAAGTGAAGATGATCCTCTTCCACTTGGACCAAATCCAACAGTTACACAAATGAAGATTTATGAAGATGCGAAGTCAAGGAAACCCAAGGCTCTCACATGTCTTCATTCAACACTTTTATATGTGATTTTCACAAGAATAATGGCTTGTGAAACACCTAAAGAAGTATGGGAGAAGTTAAAGAGGAGTTCGATGGAAGTGACAGAGTAAAGACTATCAAATTCTTAACTCTCAAAAGAGAATTTGAGATGTTAAGGATGAAAGAATGAGATATTGTGAAAGAGTAATCTGCCAAACTTGTGGAGATTGTAAACAAAGTAAAGTTGTTTGGTGAAACCTTTCCAGATTCGAAAGTAGTGGAGAAGATGGTGATAACCCTACCAGCAAGGTTTGAGTCTAAGATTCAGTAATAAAAGAATCTTGTGATTTGAAGACCTTATCGGTAGCGGAATTGATCAGCAAGTTGCAGGCTCAAGAACAACGATCAAGTATAAGAGATGAAGAAGTAGCTGAAGTAGCGTTTCAGGCAAAGCATAAAGGCAACCAGCCAGTGAAGGACAATAAAAGGATGGATGAAGATAAAGTAGCAAAGGGGAAAATATAGAAGGAACCTTCAAAGAAAGGAATGTTTCCACCTTGCAACCATTGTAAAAGAACCAATCATCAAGAAAAATATTGTTGATTCAAAGGAAAGCCATCGATTCAATGCAGGTCTTGTAGAAAAATGGGTCATATTGAGAAAAAATGTAGGCTCAAGCAGATTCAACCACAACAATGCCATGTCTATCAAGCAAATTTTACTGAAGAGTCCGAAAAGGAAGAACAAATCTTGTTTATAGCTTCTCATGAAGAAAATACAACCAACAAATCCTCATGGTTCATAAACAGTGGATGTACGAGTCGTATGTCACACAATGAGCTCATATTTCGTACACTTGACAAGTCAATCAAAACTAAAGTAAGGATTGGAAGTGGTGAGACAGTAGATGCACTTGGAAAGGGTTCAGTTGCCTTTCAGAATACACAAGGTACGAAGTTTATACATGATGTGTTGTATGTTCCTTCTTTAGCATGTAACTTGTAAAGTATGGCTCAAATGATGTCGAAAGGTTATTCCTTATTTTTTAAGGACAAGCATTGTTTGATTTTTGACTCCGAATATAGTTTGATTGTTAAAGTAGAAATGGTGGATAAAACATTTCCTTTATATGGGAGGTTTGATAGTGTAAATTTGCAAGTAAGAATGAGTCATGGTTATGGCACAAAAGATATGGTCATTTTAACTATGCTACTTTAAAGTCTATGTATTTAAAAGGGGTTGACGAAAGATTTACCTGGGATTTCACTGTCTAAAGAAGTTTGTGAGTCATGTAAGATGGGTAAGGAAAATAGGAAATCATTGCCTAAAAATGCTACTTGGGTGTATTTTCTGAGTAACAAGTCTCAAGTATTTTTAGTTTTCAAGAAATTTAGAGCTTTTGTGGAAAGACAAAGTGGTTGTAAGCTGAAGGCTTAGAGGTCAGACAATGGTGGCGAATACACTTCAAATGAGTTTAATAAGTATTGTGAAGATATGGAGATTGATCACAAGTTGACAGTAAGTTATTCACCCGAACAAAATGGAGTCTCGGAGAGGTAGAACAAAACAGTAGTTGAAGTAGTTGAAATGGCTAGATGTTTGTTATTGGAAAAGAAACTGCCACAAACTTTTTGGGCAGAAGCTATTTATACTTCAGTGTATTTGTTAAATAGGCTGCCAACAAAAGTTGTGGATGAAAAGACTCATATTGAGGCATGGAGTGGAATACAACCATCTGCCAAGCATCTAAAAGTTTTTGGTTCGATATGTTATTCTCATGTTCCTTCTGTCAAAAGAAGCAAACTTGAACCAAAAGGTGAATTGGGGATCTTTATTGGTTATTCATCACAAGCCAAGAGTTATAGAGTTTAAAACTTGCAAATAAAAAGTATTTCAATCCGAAGAGATGTAGTCATGGATGAGCATGCTTATTGGAACTGGGATAAGGAGCAAATTGAGAAAGATAAATAGTTTTTCAGAACTTGAGTCCACTGCCTGAAATCTTCATTTGGGTCTGAAACTCTGGAAGAAGACAAAGAATCAGACGGGGAATCCTCACTGCCAATTTCGAAGACAAGGTCCCTTTCCGAGATATATGAAAGATGTAATATTGCAATCTCGAAACCAAATAGATATCAAGAAGCTTCAAGACATGAAGTTTGGATTGAAGCTATGAAGGAGGAGATTTGTATGATAGAAAAGAATGATACTTGGAAGTTGGTTGATAAACCCAAAAATAGAAATGTGATCGAGGTGAAATGGGTTTATAGAACCAAAATTAATCCAGATAGCTCAGTTTATAAATACAAAGCAAGGCTTGTTATGAAAGGTTACGCGCAAGTTGCAGGTCTGGATTATGGAGACACGTTTGCACCTACTGCACGACATATAACAATAATGCTGCTATTTGCTTTGGCAGCTTAGTCCAATTGGAAGTTGTATCATTTGGATGTGAAATCGGCATTCTTAAATGGACTGTTGCAAGACGAGATCTATGTTGATCAACTAGAAGGCTTTCAAGTTGCTAGAATGGAGGATAAAGTCTACCGACTTCATAAAGAATTGTATGGATTAAAGTAGACTCCTCGAGCATGGTACAGTAAAATTGATGATCATCTCATTCATTGTGGCTTCATGAGAAGTGAAAATGAAGCCACTTTATATGTGAAGAAGGCTAAAGGAGGAGATGTGTTTGTTGTGTCACTCTATGTTGATGATCTTCTGGTAACATGAAGCAATAAAGTTATGATAAATCAGTTCATGCAAGAAATGGAGACCAAGTTTGAAATGTCAGATTTGGGTGAAATGGGTTACTTTCTGGGAATGGCGATTCATCAAGCTACTGTTGGAATCTTCATTTCTAAGAGAAAATATGCATGGGATATTCTTAAAAGGTTCAATATGGAGAGGTGCAAGTCTGTACCAACCCCACTGGTTCACAATAAAAAGATTTTGAAGTTTGAAGGAGGTGACAGGGTTGATCCAACAGTTTATAGAAGTCTAATTAGTAGTTTGTTGTATTTGACAACAGCAAGACCCGATCACATCTTCGCGGCAAGTCTACTGTCGAGGTTTATGCAATCTCCAAGTTAAGTTCATCTTGGTGTTGCTAAACGAACATTGAGATATATCAAAGGAACTGCTGATTATGGTATTTGGTTTAAAAGGGAATAGCAAGGGCAACTGATAGGTTATTCAGATAGTGATTGGGCAGGAAGCGTTGATGATATGAAAAGCCATTATGGATATGCTTTTACACTTGGTTCAAACATGTTTTCATGGAATTCAAAGAAGAAAGAGGTGGTAGCTCAATATTCAACAGAAGCTGAATACATCGTCGTTGCTGGTGTAACTAATCAGGCTCTATGGTTAGGAAAGATTCTACGTGATCAAGAGCAAAATGACATTGAAGCAACTGTCTTTAAAGTTGACAACAAGTCAGCAATATCTATGGTCAAAAATCCAGTGCAACATGGTCACAACAAGCATATAAATGTGAAGTTTCACACTATCAGGCAAGTAGAGAAGGATGGCAAAGTTCAACTTGTTCATTGCAGCTCAGATCAGCAGATTGCAGATATCATGACCAAGGCTGTTTCGAAGGGGAAATTTGAAGTTCTAAGGGCTAAGTTGAGAGTATCCAAGAAAAATCTCAAGGAGGAGTGTTAGAAAATGAGATATTTCTAGATGTTTTTTGTTTAATTTTTGTTTTTCTAAATATTATGTAAAGTATGTAAAGGAAAGGTAGTCCTTGTTTTATGGAATATGTTTTGTAAGAAAGTCAATAGTCGTTGCATATGTATGGTCTTCTACTAACTTTGGAAAAACTTATGTAGATATATGTGTCTGTATGCCTTTTGAAATCTGAATATGAATGAAAATTACCTTTTTTTAACCTTATCTTTTTCTCTAAAGTTTCAAATCCTAACAATTCCTGCACATATGAAGAAAAAGATAAAACCACCTCATTAGTGAATATAGCTACATACTGAACTTCACGCGGTAGCAGTTGATCTATGTGACTATGAAGTTCATTATTTAAAATATCATTACTAATGAAAATGAAATAGAAAATAAAGTAAACAAAAAATGCATACCTTCCAAAGTTATTTCTTCGTGACTTTTAAGTTGAGTATCCTCAAATTAAGAAATCAAAATGCACTGTGTGACTTCGTGCAGACTCTGATGATAAAAATGAAAAATGTACAAATATGCAAGATTACCTATACAGGTCAAAGTCATCATCAAAACAAAGGCATCTAGGCATGAATAACATCTTCCGATAGATTGACATTTGTAGATAAAAGTGTCGTTCTTATCCCTATTTCTAATGTTTAACATTCTTTGAGAAAGTATTCAACTTGCTTTGAGTGCATTCGAACAACGCCAAGCAGAAGATAGGATGGCAAATGGAGGGTTGGGTCAAATTTGAGCGGGTTGAAAATTAGTCAACAAAATATGGGTAATAATTCAATCCACACTTATTTCATATGGGTAAAAATTGAGAAGGTAACTAATGGTTGGGTAAAATACATGTTGACTAATATTTTACCCATAATTTCATGAATAAATAGTACTATACTTTAGAATTCATATGGAGAAAATATTTTACTCCTTTTTTGGATGAAAAATGTTGAAAACACTTTATTTTGTTTTATTGTATCATAAAACTAAATCTGACATCCGATGGGGGACCAACTTCTAAATTTGGATGCGGCCCCGAAACATTACACATGACCCGTCTTCAAAATAAAAACCCCACCCAAACTCTAGACTCGAGACCTGAACTTCGACTCCCAACTCCAACATCCGACTGGGGACCCGACATTCAAATCCAAATTTGACCCTATACCTGAATCGGAGCCCGATCTCGATACCCAATACAATATTTAAATTCTTAATTAGAAATTTTACCCCAAAACATGACACCGAGATCCAATTTAGATAACCGATTTGGGGTCCAAACTTGACAACTTATCTGGGACCTGACCTCAATACTGACTCGAGAATTCAACCCAATTTGAGATCCGGATATGGACTTGATACCTAAATTGGGACTCGACTTTCAAACAGGGTTTAGATCGTGACTCTTGATTTGAGACCAAACTTTTCAAACTGGGATCTGACCCCAACACCCGATTTGGGACAGAACTTTCAAATCAGGATTTTACCCCGACACTCTACTGTAATAACTGACCTCAACGACAATTCTGAGACACAACATATGAAACATGATTCGACTCCAACTCCCAAATCGATACCCAACTTCCAAATCAGGATTGGACCCCGACATTTGATCCAAGACACGACTTCTAATCAAAATTTGACCCTGACACTCTAACACCCAACCTGAAAACCAACTTTTGAATCGAGACCTGACACTCGACATCAATGACCAATTCGTTACCCGAACATGACGCCTGATCTGGACCTGACCTAAACTCTCGACTTGAAACCCAATTTGAAATCCACTCCAAGACCTGACTCGAGAATTGATATCAACACACACCTGAGATTTGACCTTGAATCCTAACCCGAGGTTCGATATCCAAATTAAGATTTGATCCTGATCTGACCTGATACTCGAGTTGGGTCTTGAATCAAGGTTAGGATTCAGGTCTCGAAGCAAGAATCAAGAGTCAATTTTTTTATTAGTATCAAGAACTGGTACCCGAGAAATGAGTTAAGGTGGAAAATTGAGGTGTGCGGTTTAAAAAAAGTTTTGAAAAATATATTTCTTATTTTTTGGAGATAGATCATTTTTCTTATATTGGAGAAAATTTTCCACGACCCAGACCATCGTGATTGACACCTACACTAGCCCTCCGATGGGAGAACCATTACTACAACCCAACTAAACAACTTAACAATAAACTAGGCATTTAAAGATACAGAAGCAGGTTTAAATGCAGAAATTATATTGAGTTCCTATGAACTCCAAAGGTTTTAACAAATAACTAACTAAACTAATGCGGAGGTTTAACCTTTAGAACCTGAAAGTCATTGTACCGAAACATCTAAATTCAACAAGTCTAAGGAAATGGGTACAACCCAAAACAAAGCATAAGAAACATCTAACAATAGTCTGAGTCCGAAGAGAATGCACTAAACAAAATGAAGGAATTCGTGGCAGCCTGAAAGAACTTGCTCACCCTTGAAATTCGGTCTCAATCCCTGATCTCCTAGATGAGGTCTATCAATAGCTGCCTGACCATGCCCTGTAATAAACAAAGAACGAGTAACTACAGTATCAGTACACAACCATAGTGTACTGGTAGGATCACACGGCTATTCCAATAAACACAACATATATAAGCAGTCACAACATAGTAAACATGACATGTATAGAATATATATACACATTTGTTATCATTTTAAAGCAACATACAGCTTTCCAATATCAATCACCATTAGATTTGAACGTAATCATCACAAGTAGATACATAACATAATTCAATGGTCCTCTCACGGAACCCAATTCAATGGTCCTCTCATGGAACCCATACCCAAACTGTTGGTGTTCCGGAACGTGACACATGATCCCTATTAGTGTGCCGAACGTGACACCCAGTCCCATATATGCTTCGGAACGTGGAACTTGATCCAAGTTAGTGTGTCAGAACATGACACCCGATCCAAGCTAGTGTGTCGGAACGTGACACCCGATCCATTAAACACAACAACAATCACAATCACACTTATATGTACATTCTCATAATCATACAATCAAGTGTTAAATCATGGCATACATTTATTCATTCACATTCATCTCATTAGGTTTGATCAACAATGCTTCATTCACATACATACATGCATGCATTAAAATGAAGCAATTACCAATATACATTACGCAAACAAGAAATCAAAACATCACCTACCTCAAAACCAAGCTTGAATCCCCCTAAGGCACTTGAATCTTCCCTTTTTGGATTCTTTCCGCTTGTTCTGGGTCTACAAACAACAATTTAATGCAAGGATAAATTAATTAAGGTCTAATTACCCAGATTATAACAAAGTCAATAACCCAAGACCAAACCCATGATCCTAAGGTGTAGCTGGGGCTTTTTCCCACCATAGAATTCAATCCAAAAACCCACCCCCAATAATAAATAACCAAGAATCTAAGTTCTACAAATTGAAAAATGGATAAGGGGAGTAAAATCCTTACCTATAGCACTAAATTTTGTGGAAATCTACCAAGAAATCGCATGGGATCGTCTCTTAGCTCTCAAGAATGAAAATTGCAGAATAATAACATTTTGGGGATTTATTTCCGACTTAAGTTGCGGCTGTCCCACAACAGTGATGTCACGCCCCGAGGCTACCCCCGAGACGTGGACACGAGAACTAGGATCACAAGTGACCCCATCTAACCCTGTTGGCATAATTTGAGCAATACTAAATATCAAAACTAATGTGGAAGCAAAATCATAAGATATAAACTAAAAATGATGGGGAATACCCATATACTATAACTGAGATAAATGAAAACTGATTAGTGTAATACAAAGAAAATATTAACTCAATACAAAGCTGAATCTAACTATGTCTAAAAATAGCCTCTAAACTGACTAGAAATATTGGAACATGCCCAAACTAAGTCTAGCAAAACTAAAACTAAAGGACTAAAAATACTGAAAAGAAACTCATGACTATTGTCCTCGGAGAATGAGTACTCACCACTGATTCAGGCTGAACTGAATATCAGGAACCGATCTAAGCGTGATCTGGATGCTGAGAACCTGAACCTACATCACGAGAATATGTAGCGCGGAGTATGCATTAGTACTTGAAAGGTTCTGAGCATGCAGGATAGAGTAAAGCTGAAATAACTTATAACTGAACAAAGCAAATAAGCAATGATATAACCTGAACATGATATAGATACTGAATACTGAGCTAACTGAATGCAATGACCAATATATATCATGCTGAGATTAAATACTGAATATACTGATACATGGTCAATGCAATAGAATCTGACTGAACTGTGGGAGCTACTAATAACCGACAATAAAACCACATGAGCTAAATGTGGAGTCCGATGTATAAACCCCACTGAGAGGACCCAATATACCCGGCCAAAGGTATAAAGGCATGCTGGAGTGATCACTAAATGATGCCCACGGAGGGGACTTACACCTACGTGGCTCGTAGTTCTCGGACTATATGGGTACGCTGAACCCTAGTCCAACTCGGTATTATGTTATTCCCGATGGATTAAGTAATTAACACATTATGACTGAATTTTTGTAAGTTACTGTATAGCTCGAACTGAACATGCAAACTGAGTATGCAACAATTAAACTGATATTGATGCATTAATAACTAACGCATGTATAACTGAAATATCTTACCCAGCATGTGTAATTCAAGAACTAAAGTAATACATAGCTAGGGTTCTGGAATTCATGAAATAAACTGAATATTAACATACTAATCTAATTTGGATCATTCTAATAACTAAGAACCCAATACTTCTAACATTCAAGAAACTCTAGGTCTAGTC
Source organism: Solanum piurae (assembly GCA_029582685.1). Lineage (NCBI taxonomy): Eukaryota > Viridiplantae > Streptophyta > Magnoliopsida > Solanales > Solanaceae > Solanum > Solanum piurae. The sequence continues at coordinate 2,426 of JAJOOO010008301.1, read as the reverse complement.
ATAGTAAGGAAATCAAGAAACTGACTGAAAATTATGGACCTAATGGGCGAAAGGAACCCACTAGTGAAATTCCACATACCTGGTGACGAATTCCACTGAGAAATCTTTCGATTTCGGGGCTAGAACTTGAGGAAACTTGCTCCGTTCTTGAACTTAGGGTTGGTCGCCTCTTTCTCTCCTTTCGCTTCTAATTTTCTAAGTTTTAATTAAAGATCTGACTTGGGTAAGTTCTAGTTATGTTTCTAGGCTTAAACTGACTAAAACCACGAAATTTAGGGTTAAAACGATGAAGTTTAGGTGTCTAATGAATAAGGAAAAGACCAAAATAACCATGACTTAAACTGCAGACAGGCTGACCACAGCCACCTTCACGGACCGTGAAAGGGACCACAGACCGTGAAGTCGGTCGTTGTCTGAACTTGTTGACTACTAGCTGAGGGTCTGAGTCCACGAGTCATACCACGGCAAGTATGAAGTACCACAGACCGTGAAAATGTTTGTGGTCTCCACTTGGGCTGTGGTCTGGAAGGATTGGCTAGGGGGATGGTAAGGCTCCACGGACGCCCCCACGGGCCGTGTGAAGGACCACAGATTGTGAAGGTCCTTGTGGTCCTCACTTAGGTGTGGAGGTCTAAGGGGATGGCTAGGGAGGTTCACTGCCTCGACTCTACGAGCACCACCATGACCCGTCATCAAGACCACAGATCGTGAAGGTGCTCGTGGTCTGATGTCTGGGCCTGGTGACTTCCAAGTCAAGACCACAAGCAGTTCTACGGACCGTGGACCCTATCACGGTCCGTGAACCCTGCCGTGGTTCACTGCTTCAGGTATATTTCTACAAATTTTTTTGGGGTCTGGTTTTTGAGGTGTTACAGTATTTCCCCTTGGGATCATTCGTCCTCGAATGAAGACTAAACTAGCTGAAATGGAGGGAATGAGTTGCAACCCTACCACTAAACGCTGAAGGCTAATTTCTTACTGAACTGATATCCAAAAACATGCAAATACGCTGAAATTGCAAGTACAAACTGAAGGAACATGATACTAAGACTGATTTCATGCATGAATGACTGAAAAATTGAAGAGGAACTATTACCTCAAGCTGGAATGGATTCGGAAGGAAAGAGGTAAGGATACTTGGTTTTCATGGCTGCTTCTACTTCGCAAGTAGCTCCCTCTATGGACTGACTCCTCCACCAAACCTTGATGGAAGCGACTTCCTTGTTTCTCAATCTTCTAACCTGACGATCAAGAATCTCAGCTGGTACATCCTCATAAGAAAGGCTATCTTTTATAGCCACACTCTCTAATGGCACCACGGATGTTGCATCACCCACACACTTCTTCAATAGTGAAATGTGAAAGACTGGATGCACTGCTGCTAAATCTGCTAGCAACTCTAGCTCATAAGCCACTTTACCAATCCTTTTCAAGATACGGTAAGGGCCTACGAATCTGGGACTGAGCTTCCCTTTCTTGCCAAATCTCATCACCCCCTTCATAGGTGACACTTTAAGGAAAACCCAATCATCAACTTGGAACACTAGTTCCCTTCTCCTTACATCTGCGTAAGACTTCTGGCGACTCTGGGCTGTCTTAAGTCTATCTCTAATGAGTTGCACTTTCTCCATAGCATAAAGGATTGAATTTGGCCCTATCAAGGCTGCTTCACCTACTTCAAACCAACCAATAGGAGATCTGCATCTACGCCCATACAATGCCTCATAAGGGGCCATCTGAATGCTAGAATGGTAACTATTGTTGTAGGCAAACTCAATAAGAGGAAGGTGATCATCCCAACTGCCCTTGAAATAGATCACACAAGCTCTCAACATGTCCTCTAAGGTATGAATGGTACGGTCTGCCTTATCATCCATCGGGGATAAATGTTGTGCTAAGATTAACATGAGTACCAAGACCTTTCTGATATAACTTCCAGAAATGAGAAGTAAACTGAGGACCTTTATCTGAGATGATAGACAAAGTAACCCCATGCAATCTCACAATCTCATTAATGTAAAGCTTGGAGTAATCCTCTGCCGAATATGTAGTCTTGACCACCAAAAAGCGAGAAGACTTAGTAACTCTATCAATAATCACCCAAATGGAGTCATGATGTCTGCGAGTACGAGGTAAAACTGTAATGAAGTCCATATTGATCACTTCCCACTTCGAAGTAGGAATGTCAATCTCTTGAGTCATACCTTCTGGTTTCTAATGTTCTACCTTGACTTGCTGGCAATTGGGGCACTTAGCCACAAAGTGTGCTATATCTCCTTTCATACCATTCCACCAATAGACTTCCCGCAGATCGCGGTACATCTTAGTGGCACCTGGATGAATAGAATATCTGGAGTTATGGGCCTCTACAAGAATATGTTGTCTCAGTTCACCCACATCAGGAACACACAATCTACCCTGATAGC
>JAJOOO010008300.1:0-31436 GCA_029582685.1 Solanum piurae | reverse complement strand
ACGACAACTACCAAACCGATGGATATGAATTATATTTGGTTTGGTTTGGTCTTAGTAATTTTAAAAACCAACTAAATTGGTTTGGTTTTATCCCAAACCCAAGGTCATTTATAATTTTAAATATTTTGTATAATTTTTTATGAAATGTTATTCATCTCTAATGAATTTTACACCTTAGCTCATTTATTTAAAGAATGTCATGAATCCAAGGTCATTTGTTCAAAGAAACAACTATAAGACTACTTTTATATTATTTTTTTTGTATTGCTTATCAACTTTATTCACTTGATTTAAGCTTATAGATATTAAGAAAATTTCCATAATCTACTAAAATTATTGCAAACAGAATAAAAGGTTAATAACAGATTTTGAGTTGGAAAATGATAGGAAAATTCTTTTCTAATTGTAGGAAAAAATAAAAGAGAGAAATATCATTATGTTTCTTAAAAATCAAACCAAAACGACAACTACCAAACCGATGGATATGAATTATATTTGGTTTGGTTTGGTCTTAGTAATTTTAAAAACCAACTAAATTGGTTTGGTTTTATCCCAAACCCAAGGTCATTTATAATTTTAAATATTTTGTATAATTTTTTATGAAATGTTATTCATCTCTAATGAATTTTACACCTTAGCTCATTTATTTAAAGAATGTCATGAATCCAAGGTCATTTGTTCAAAGAAACAACTATAAGACTACTTTTATATTATTTTTTTTGTATTGCTTATCAACTTTATTCACTTGATTTAAGCTTATAGATATTAAGAAAATTTCCATAATCTACTAAAATTATTGCAAACAGAATAAAAGGTTAATAACAGATTTTGAGTTGGAAAATGATAGGAAAATTCTTTTCTAATTGTAGGAAAAAATAAAAGAGAGAAATATCATTATGTTTCTTAAAAATCAAACCAAAATGACAACTACCAAACCAATGGATATGAATTATGTTTGGTTTGGTTTGGTCTTAGTAATTTTAAAAACCGACTAAATTGGTTTGGTTTTATCCCAAACCCAACCATGAACATTCCTATCTCCAAGTTTACATGGAGTGGGTTAATACAAGCAGACCTTGTCTAATCCTCCAGTTAGCAAGCTTAGAGAGGATATTGATTTAAAGCTTAATAGTCCTTCTTAACAACGTGCACATGCTTTTTCGTTTTTCGTCTTCCCCTATCCCCCCTCCAAAAGAATTTGTTATATTCCAAATCATTTTGATTTTCTTACAGGCGCACCATGATGTTTTCCGCCAGATGGTGGATTTGATTGGTATAACATCCGTAATGGAGGTTAGTATTTCAGTTGTGTTTTTCATCTACCACAACCTGTGTATGATTGTGATATATAGTCAACTTTGAGAATTGATCTGGTGAAGACAAGACATTCCTCTGATGAACTGTTTCTTTATAGGTTTTGACCCGACTTGTAGGTGCCGATGATCAAATGTACCCTAACACGACAGATGTGATGCAATGGTTGGCTGAAAGCAATCTTTTAGAAATGATCGTAGATAAATTGAGCCCTTCTGTAAGTTACAAAGACTTCCTGTAATTTGCTTATCTGCTACTTTTCTTAGTATTCCTTCGATATATGTGTTCTGGTTGATGTTTACAAGTTGTCGGGGTACCATATTCATCTTGAATAAGGATAACGATATATGATTGTGCACTCATGCTTTGGGAAGTGTAGAGCACAACTATATAAATAAGCTCGTTCTATGTCAAAGATAGTATAGAAATATACCGTCTCCATTGGATTGGTATAAAAATTGTTCAATATAAATCTTGTTGAGTACTATCTTTAGTTTGGAAGTTGTTATAAACCACTTGTTTGTAGGACTTGTATAGGTAAGGGGTATCCAAAGAAACTTTTGCAATTAGGCTTGTGTTAAAAATCCCAGCAGAAGAAGTGGGTGCTTTACACACATGGGACTCGAGTGCACACTTGATCAATCACTTTGTTTAGGGTGTTTGCCTTAACTGCGCGCTCCAGCTCTGTAGTCCTTCCTGCATGATTGCGCAATTGCTCAGTTTACTTTCTTCCATTTTTATTCTTGATTTCATCTGTTTTTGTCCTGCATCAAGCTCGTTTTATCCTACACACATAACAACATAACTAAATGGCATTCTCATATGAAACATCTTAATCCATTATCAATCAGTGTTATCAAAAGCAAAAAGTGCAGAAAAGCTCTAAAGTCCGTGGGGGCTTTAAGCACAAATAAAGTGTGGGTTTTAATGAAAAAAGGCGCAATGGAAGAAAACATACAAATATATATGTTTAGTCCAAGACTAATAATTATTAGAATGAATGATAAATATATTAACAAAGAAATTGAAAAAAAATATTACGATAACGTAAATTATCAATTGTTTAGACTCGCCTCTTCAGAAGAGGCTCATTGGCAAAGAAAAGTATGCCTTAGAACCTTGATGACGACATCGAAGTGCACATTAAGCGAGGCGAAGCACTCAACACATTTTGAGCCTCGCTTCAACGATTAAGTGCGCCTTTGACAACACATTCATATGAAGGACATAGAAGTTATTTTTGGAATTTTGACATTGAGAGTCATCTGGCCCAGCATTATAACCAAAATGGGTTTCCATCCTTAACCAGTTCGACTCATGTTGTATGCATTTTGAAAAAACTATTTCACCCATGTTTGTAGTAGTGTTCTAATTACCCAAGAAGCGCTTCTTAAATACCTAGCAAGAATTAGCTATCCATTTAAATGAGGTGATTTATCATTTCTTATGTACTGTTTTATTGGCCAGAGTCCTCCTGAAGTACATGCTAATGCAGCAGAGACGCTATGTGCAATAACCAGAAACACACCATCGCCTCTGGCTACAAAACTATCTAGCCCAAGGTATGTGGGGTTTCAGTTGATACTTTACTGGAAAGCTGGTTGTTTTCCTGGTGTTCTTTTCTAGTGATGGTAAACTTTGACTGATAAATACTCAACTTTCTTCACCTGTAGCTTTGTAGCAAGGATCTTTGGTCATGCCCTTGAAGATTCACACTCAAAGTCTGCCCTTGTCAATTCTTTGACTGTCTGCATATCTCTGTTGGATTCAAAAAGATCAATCCCATCATTTATGATGTATTCCTTCCGGAGCCAGCATGTTTACGAGTCACCCGTGCATGTCAGTCCTGACACTATTGGTGCAATGCTGCCTAAACTCGGTAAGTTTCTTTTTGCAAAAGCTTATATGATTTTGAATTGTTATATGTTTCTACTCTTGAGAGATCAGTATAGATCTTCTACGAGAATGGGCAGTAGTAAAGCATGAAAACACACAGTCATCACAAGAAAGAAAAAAAAACCCTTTCGTTCATGATACAGCTGATGTGTTTGCTGCCCCCTTGAAGCTCACCTTAGAGATGTTTCACAATTGTGGCCCATTTTGTCACAGGTGACTTCGTCAAACTGTTGAATGTGACCTCTGATGAGAAGATTCTACCTACGACATATGGTGAACTCAGACCACCACTAGGGAAGCATCGCTTGAAGGTTTGTATTGTGTATGTTCTTGAAATTGAGTGAGCCGATCTTTCTTTAATATCAATTTTTGGTTATTATAGGTTGATTGGTGTTACTCTGAAGGGATTTTCAAAGCTAGAATGGACTAAGTTGTTTCATGTTTGTATTTTGAATGAATTGTAAATAGCTTGATAGTTTGTCTTGTTTTATTTGGTGGATTTGTTGAAAAATATTTATGAGCATTTAGTCAGTGGAATAGAAGCTTAGAAAAGAGTGTTAATATGAAAATATGTTCAGCATTTCAAGTGTACTTACATTTGACTGCTAAATAGGTCAGTTGACTATCTCACCTGGATCTCTTGATCTTTGTATCTTTGTGGTTTGCTTCATTATTGTAGATTGTGGAATTCATTTCCGTGCTACTGAAAGCTGGCAATGAAGCTGCAGAGAAAGAGTTGATCAGCTCGGGGGCAATTGAAAGAGTCCTGGATCTCTTTTTTGAGTAAGATTTTTGTCTATGCTCATGGATTCTGGAACTCAATGGCTGGTTTAGGCACCAAAAACCATTGATTTTGTGTTGGGTGACTTTCTTACTACTTCTTTGACGTTCTTACAAAATACTTAATTGCTGTACAGGTACCCTTACAATAATGCATTACATCATCACGTGGAGAGTATAATAATCTCCTGCATGGAAAGCAAAAACAAAATAATTGTTGACCATATTTTTGAAGAGTGTGATTTGATTGGGAAGATGCTTCAAACGGATAAACAGTCTACAATTTCTAGTGATGAAAAACAGGTTGATATTTGTGAATAACTGATTTACTTTCTATTAAGTTTTAGGTTTTAAATATCTTGGTGCCTTCTGTTTTTTTTTCTTCCAATTATTCCATCCTATTCTCTCCATGATAAGAAATATGTTAAATGGGAACCCCACTGCATTTAATATCTTGAAATGTTTTTAATGGTATTTTTTGATTGATGCAGCCTACTTTTGCGAACTCTGGAAAACGAGCACCCCGAGTGGGCAACATAGGACATATAACACGGATTTCTAACAAACTTGTTCAGTTGGGAAAGAATGACAACTACATTCAAGCACATATTGAGGTGTGTGACAGCTTTGTGCTTAGTTGCTTGATATGCTTTAAACGATGATGAACTGCTTATGAGCACAGCGACCAAAATTGTTCAATTAGATTTTGAATTTTTTCTCTGAATAATTGTTCAATGCTTTTGAAACTTTAAGGGGGTCATTTGGTACGAGGGATAAGGGATAAAATGCAAGATTATTTTATCATGTGTTTGGTTAGAGGTATTAGTCTATGCTGCTTGGACTCTTTAAAAATGATGACGGGTGCATGTCTAATCCTCCAAAAGTAGTGTATTTTTGGAGGATCCGACACGGGTGCGGCATCAACTTTGGAGAGTCCAAGCTACATAGGTATTAGTTAGTCCCGAATTGTTTATCCTACCATTTGTACTACAATGATGAGATAATTTATTTCATATGTATGGTGGGATAACTAATCCATGGGATAACTTTGTCTATCCCACTCTCATACCAAACAATCCCTAATTGTTAGAATTTGTAGCACCCTTGGGTGTGGCCTAGTGGTCAATGAAGTGGTAGCTGAATCATGAGATCTCATGTTCAAATTCTAGTGGGGCAAAAAACAGGTTGCTGGTATCTGTGAGATTGGAGGTAACAGTTAAACGGGGAAATGTCGAGGTGCGCAAAGCTGGCCTGAACACCACCATCATAAAAAAGGGATAAAGACTTCTTATGTTTATGTCTCTAAGAATATTCTCTTCTCCACAGTGTTTAGGGGAGCTCAAAGCTGTAAAAAGCGACAAGGTCCCACTTTAAGCGAAGCGCTCGCTTCATTGAAGTGAAGCACAATTTAAAAGAAAAAAGACCAAAATAAACAGAGAAAAATATATAAGCAAAAATTCATAAACTAAATAAAGGTTCCCCTTTAGTTGTCTTGTCACACAACAGACGTACAATTGTTATCCAATTGGTCTTACTAACTTTTTTCCCCATATTTTCATGCTGGGTCAGCCATGTTTAATCGTGGATAAGATTTAAGAAAAATAATCAACATTATATTTTTTTTCATTATTAAGAAAAAATTCAACAACATTTAGTCATTGTTAAGGAACAAAACAATTCAGTAATATATATCTAATAATCACTGTGAGGAAAAAAAATTCAGCAACATATAATTTAAACAATCAAAGCTATACAGGGCAAAGTAAAACAGAGTAATGAAAAGAGTAAAAAAAAGGGAAGAAAATCTAGCAGTGCCACTGCACCAGAATGAAGAAGAAAGAAAAGAGAAAAAGTACTGGAAGGAAAGAGTACACTGAAACCTTACTCGCTTTCCTGAACACTGCTTCTCCACATCTTTAAAAGATTTTAGGATGGACGTTGGCAATTAATTTCAACATATGGTTACCTAGCCATCATGCTTCAAAAGTTGTCTTTGATATGAAATTGATCTTTTAGCTTGTTTATAGTTGTTGGGAAGAGTGCACTGGCACTGATTTTACTGTGTGGGGTGATTTAACTTTTTAATTGATCTTTAAGTGTCACGTTCCTTGTCACTTTGTGCAATCACTTTGTTAGCAAAATCATTATTATGATTGTGGAGTATCTCTTTAGATCCTTTGTTATTGCTTTGCCTCATCATATTGATTGAGTAGAAGAAGTTGGTGAAAGGATCTGCCTGATGACATTCTATATAATAGCTATTAATGGCAGCAAATTTTGTGCTAAATGCATCCTCACATGCTAGTCTGTGTTCTTTACACCAGAAAAATATGGAATGGAGCGATTGGCAAACTACCGTATTACAAGAGCGTAATACAATCGAAAATGTCTACCGATGGGCTTGTGGGTAAGTTTTGCCTCTTCTTTAATTGTGTTACTGATCACCAATATTATATCATCTGTAATGTTAGTCCATCAATCAAATATGTCCTGATCCCAGATTATCTAGGGTCGGCTATATGAATTCCCTTTGTGTCCATTCTGCTCTATTAGGTCCAGTTCATACCACTTCTAAATAATTCGTCTTTGAAGGCAAATTAGGGTTTCTTGATTTTAAAGTGGTTCTCAAAAAAAAAGTGATTCTTCAAATATATGGACGTGCAAGTTCTAACCCCGGACAAACACCAGACCTTGTGTAAGTGGAACAACTACATCAGCTATACCTTTTTATAGTGTTAGTGTTCTTCAATAAAGCTTATCGTAGCTAAACCATGCCATTTGCATATATCTCAACTCCCCCCTAACCTGGTGGAATGATAAAATGGAGAAATAACCAGAGTTGTAAAAAAATTGGAGAAGTAAACAGAGAGAAGTATTAACAGACTAGTACTCTACATATTATTTTTGTCCCTGTGAGCAAAAATAAGTGGTGGGTGGGAAAGCAAGAGAACTAACTGTAACTATGTGCTTTTGGAGGCCGCAGGCATGTCCGTTTCTAGTAGTGACAAGAAGTGCCCTTATTAATTAGACGAAAAGCTTATAGTGAAAATCACTTGTTCAACCAAAGAAGCTTCTAATAAAATCATTTAATCAGATAGTCGAGGATAGCTCCTCTGAGTAGTATAAACATAGATGTCACAAATTTTCAAAGAAGTGGAGAATCAGAGGTGGATATGTTGAGTACTTTTGGTAGGCAAAAGAAGTGAAAATGTTCCAGTTTACTTCCCTTCTGCCTCTTCCTCTTTACTGCCCTTGTTGATCCCTGCATCAACTACTGGAATAGAGATCATGATGAGTTTTCTAAATATGAGCAGCCGGCCGACTGCATTACACGATCGGATGAGGGACAGTGATGAGGAAGATGTTCATGACAGAGATTATGATGTAGCAGCTTTAGCCAATAATCTTAGCCAAGCATTCAGATACACCATATATGACAATGATGATGCTGAAGAGGTAAGGGTTAGCCTAGTGCATTTAGAGCAGTGTTAATTTCTCAGCTTTTCTTTTCTTTTTTCGGGGAAGAAGCTTAGAGGGATGGGGTTGGGTGCTGTTCTGTAAGAAGAAGAGAAGATATATACCACTCTGGGACCTGTGCATGTAACCCCGATTTTGGGCTGTGGGGTGCAGTTGAGTTATGGTTACACATTTGTCAATTCATTCATGGTCTTCATTACTTGTTTACAGGGTCATACAGCTCTTGAACGAGATGATGAGGTAGTGCTTTTATTCTGTGATTGACATTACTTCCTTTTGAATATTTTTGAAGGTTTGTCAATCTTTTTCTTGATCTTATCATAAGCCTCTATGTTCTCACAGTTTATGGTCATGCCATGTAGGATGTTTACTTTGATGATGAGTCTGCTGAAGTTGTGATATCATCCCTCCGAATGGGAGATGATCAGGGGAGGTGAGTTTGCAGCTCTGTAGTTTTAAAGGATTAGCTTTAGCCGTGTGCAGATGTCAATACAGCACGTGTTTTCTGCACTATAATTGGGTGTAGGTAATTGAAAATAAATTCTCTCTCCAAACAAACACCCTAAGATTTTAAATGCAAGAAAAGGAGGATGAGGAGAGAAGATTCCTCCCCCCTTCCCCTTCAGGCCTTAACCCACCCCACTCACACACACAAAAGGAAATGCATGCCCTTGTGTTTCTTTGGTTCCTTTGAGTGTGTTAAAATATGGCAACTCGTGACACAGGCAAGGTCATAGCATCTGTTTTTTTTTTCTATATAGACTTTATACTGCTTGTGTGTGACAATTCTGTTTTCATTTTTTCCCGTTCTGCAGCAGTTTGTTCACAAACTCAAACTGGTTTGCTTTTCAAGATGATAGACTTGGTGATGCACCTATGAACACCTCACCTACAGAGGCAATGGAAGAGATCAACCTTAATGGAACATCAAATGGTGGGAATAGCAATAGTGATGACGAGGTGGTAGTTGGAGAGGAGGATGGATTGGCTGAGAGCAAAAACTCTACAGATGGAGCACCCACTTCTAGTTCAAATGCCTTTAGTGGATTTGGTGGATCGAATTCTGTTAATGGTGGTAGCTTCAATCAACAAAATGAGAAGGCAGGTCCGTCAGATGACATGGGTTTCTTTCGCTTTGAGGCAACAGACAATGACGACCCCTTTGGAGACAGGCCTATGCCTGAATGGGCAGCATCGGGCAATGCTTCAGACTTTCAAGTTGGTAGATCCAATGTGAACCCATTTGAAGATCCCGGTAACTCTAGTGGCCATCTGGCGAATTCAGTGGAGGCAGCAACTCCTGTGGTAAGTTCCACTTCTGGTGGTAGTGAAGATTCTCTCCAAAATGGTGTCTCAACCTCTCCAGATCCCAGTAAAAGTTCACCTGGATCTGAGTCTAGTCAGAAAGCAGCTGCTGTTCCTTCTATGTTTGAAGAGGATGTTGAATTTGTTGGTGTAGAATTAGAGGGTACTGAAAAGGCAATGGAACATGCTCTTAAGGAGGGGATCGTTGGGGAGGCTGCTCCATTGAAAAAGTGCATTGCTCGTAAGAGTCCTGAAAAAGAGAGTACAGATGATGGTGGGGCAGGAATAAAAGAGTACAATGATGCAAACTATTGGAGAGTAGACCAAGAAGTTGCAGTATTGGAGTAACTGCATGTGAAAATTTGTTGGTCTTCATTTGTACCTGGAAATCAGCGCTGATTGTCTGGATACCCATTTTCAGTTGGTGAGGTTTATGTAGCAGTTGTGTACAGTAGAATTCTTCTGTTTGGGATCAAACAATAGGCTAATATAATGGTTGTAACTGATTATTTGCTGTTACACTTGTTGGTGTTTAATATTCAGTCTTTTATTTTTTCAATTATCAAATTTTGATTGTCTCCCTCTTTAAAAAACATTTGGAATCTTGTATATCCTGGTGTTATCAAAGTTCTGGATAAAGTAGATCCAGTTTAAGGCAGGCCTACTGGGCCGCTGTGTTGGAATAATTTAACTTCAATTTCTCTGCTTTGTTAAATTGTGATACAGTTGTCTTTTTTATGTGCCATTTTTGAGTGCACTAGTATATATATATATATATCTAAGAAAAGCCAACGGATTCTAGGTCCACACTGAAGATGGAGAAGTTGTTTGTTTGTTTTTTACAAAATTTGCATCCGAAGTGCCTATTCATTCCATTTGCAGATGCTGCATTGCCTGATTGTTATTTGAATGGCTGTAATCCAATATTGAGAATCTGTAAGTAATAATTGTGGGTTTCTTGAGGTTCTCTGTTTGCAGCTTTGTGGCATTAGTCCTACGGGATGTTGCAAATGACAGAGACAGCAATTGAAGCAACTTGTTACTTGCAGGAAGTGTCCTTTGGCTACTTCTTGGTGATACAGGACAGCTTAATGATGACAAAAGAAGAGGGTATGCCAAGTGTCTTGGTTTTCTGTGCGCAGGTCTGATGAAATACTCTAGTGTTATTATTTATTTTCTAAATTCATTTCTGAATCATGATGCATGGGCAGTTGGGAAAAGCAATATCTTCACCTTGGCAATGGTTCCATGTGGAAACAGATTGTTTTGACCCCTCTGAATCTCCTAGATATATTTTTCGAAGAGGTATGGCTAATGATTAAATTGTTCCTCTAGACGACTCATCAAAACAACTTGTGGACGTAATGTCACAATACTATTGTGGGTGACTGCGCTTAGTGCGGTGATATTACATGGTGCAGCTGCGTTGGTTCTTTTGTACAACTAGAGGGCAGTGGCTATGTGGAGCTTCCACTTGCATAAGGGGAATTATCAGAAACATTGAGTACTTTTTCACAAATGATCAATGTAAGGGAACTTCAAACATGTATCTCCCAAATAACAGACCTGTATATTATCATGTCTTTTATACAACAAACACCAACGTTGTGGAATATACAACCATTTTGAGTATTTCTGACATAAAAAGAGCAACTGAAATATCCTTGAAGAAACACAAACGATGATCCACTAATACGCATGACATTAGCACTTCATCAGATATTTTTGAGGCAAACAGCCACACAATGTTTAAATGCTGAGGTCAACGTTCAGTGGTTGGCAAACAATTGAAATTTAACCCGATTTATTTGGATCAAGTTCACGTACGCCCTCTTGCAAAATATTTCACATTGAGTTGGCCATAGAATTTCAATTGACAAAACAACCAAAATGTTATTCTTTTTTAATTTTTAATTTTCTTTTATTTCATATCTCTCTTTTTAGAATGAAATGATATATTTATACGGAGGATGTGTTACCTTTAAAAGCTTACCTTATATTATTGAAGAAAGGAAAACACATTTACTGTTTGGAGATGGATGGTGTAAAAATAAGGAATTTTTTTTTCCCCATTAGCCAAGAGAAGAAGTAATAAAGAAATTTTTATGTTGATTTACCCTATGAACCCATGTAATCCTCATGTTTTCAAGTTATGGATCATATGATGTGGGATTTTGATCTTCAAGGAAGAGTTTTATTAAATTAAGCATGTATTACTAGTTTTACATGAATGTATGATGAAATCCATATCTAACCCATTTTTTCTAAAAGTTTATGATTGAAAGTGGGTTTTGACCTCAAGGGGTAAATTATAGACTTATGCATTGTCTATAAAATCTATGCAAATATGTTAAGGGTGCTTTGAGAGTAAAGTACCAATGATTATGATCATGATGTGTTATTGAAAGGTTTTTCTCATGTACACATAAGAGAAAGATGTGAAAGGTTTTCTCACATAAAAAGGATTCTTAGGTTGAAAGACTTTCTCACCTAATTGAATCAAAGAGTAAGAGATATCCTAATGAACTAGCTTAGATTGGTTGTCCAAGGTCCCTTTCCATGAGTTATGAGATAAGTCAAGACTTAATAACTATTCCATGGGATTTATGCTTAGCACCGAGAGGATATTGATTATGAGAAGGGAGCTCTCCCGAATAGAGGTCAGGTTGCTTGAAGTAATCTCATGAGATGGAAGCTCTCCCGAGTAGAGGTCGGGTTTCTAGTAGCAATCTCCTTATCTCATAACTATGTGCCCCCATAGGTTGATTAGCTAGTGGATCCACTTAAGCTAGAAGTTAATCGTTCTACCTTCGGCTAGTAGAACAACCCTTTTCGGTGTGGGAGACACCGGGTGATCTTGTTATAATTTACATGGTCTCTATGTTTGTTAAGGCTAATTCCCCACAAGTAAGAATGAACTAAGGTTACTTCAAGAAGTATTGCATATGAGTTCAAAGGCTTTTAAAGATGAAGTTAACTTGCATTTACCATGATTTATGACTTATGTTTTATAACTCTTTTATATTATGTTTTAGCTTGGTCAATTGCATGTCATTAAATGAAATGTCCCTTTAAGCATGATTTAAATGTTTTATGCATGGCTATCATAATTGGTACATTATTTTGTACTAACGCATACTCCTGCCTACATTTCCCCAAATGTAGGGTCTGATATTCAAGGTGCTCAGTTTCGTGGCTAGTTGGTGATTTTATTGTTTCCCGAGCTTTGGTGAGTCATAATGCTTCGAGGACAGACTTTTATTGTTTTAGTTTCTTTCATGTATTTCTCTTTGGTACATGATGTATGGGCTAGGTCCAATTTCATTCTATTGTATTAGATGGATATGATGAGACAAGAGTTTAGACTTCCGCTTTTTTTTTAATAAAATGTTTTGGACTATTGTTTTACTCTTATTGTTATATTTCTTATGTTATGATGACTAAGTGGCTTGTATGGAGTCCTTTAGGGTTCTATACACCATTTTACATCTAGGGGGTACCCTTAGGTCGTGAAAAAGTTGCTTACTGCCGCTCTTTTATTGAATCTTCATGTTGAGGGCGAGGGATTCATTGTGTATGGGTACCCTTAGGTCGTGACAAAGTTGCTTACTGCCGCTCTTTTATTGAATCTTCATGTTGAGGGCGAGGGATTCATTGTGTATTGTTACACATTTGACATTGGTTTAATTTTTATATTAATGCAGCAGAGCTGGGTTATAGCTTATGCATCGAGGCAGCTTAGGATGCATGAGTTCTACTATCCCACTCTTGATTTGGAGTTGGCAGCAGTGATTTTTGTGCTTAATATCTTGAGGCACTACATGTATGGAGTTTGCCGTGAGATATACACTAACCATATGAATCTTCAATATATTATGCAATGAAGAGACCTAAATTTGAGGCATCACCAATGGATCGAGCTCCTAAAAGACTACGACCTCTCTATTTTATATCATCTGGGGTAAGGCGGATGTAGTACCGGGCGCCTTGAGCCGGAAGGCGGTGATTATTGGTATTCTAACCTTACTTTATGGTGTGGAGAGACCTTTGGCTTTAGAAATTTAGTCTTTAGCCAATAGGATGATTCAACTTGATATTTCAAATTCTAGGCAGGTGTTGGCCTATGTGGGAGTTCAATATTCTTTGTTGGAGTGGATTTGTGGTTGCTAGTTTAAAGGCGAGACCTTGGTGGCCCTTCGATATCGGGTGTTAGGAGGTGATGTCAGGTAGGCTACCTTAGATTAGATGGGGTTTTGAGATTCGCTGGCCATATTTGTGTTCCAAGAGTTGGGGGTTTTATTTAGCTGATCCTTCCTGAGGCCCATGATTTTGATATTCTATCCATTCGGGGACCGCAAAGATGTATCATGACTTAAGGTAGGATTACTAATAGAGTGGTATGAGAAGAGATATAATGAATTATGTATTTTATTGCCTGTGTTACCAGTAGGTGAAGGCAAAGTATTTGAGGCCTAGTTGTGAGTTTTAGAGATTGTCCATTCCAAAGTGGAAGTGGAAGTGGAAGCGTATCACTATGAAATTTTTTGTGAGGTTGCCTTGAACTTCTGGAGGTGTTGACAACATTTGGGTCATCATTTATCAGTTGACCAAGTCAGAACACTTCTTTCCTGTTCAATCTTCTTTCAGCACCAAGAGGATAGCTCGTATCTATATTCGGGAGGTGGTTCATCTTCACATGGTCCTGGTATCTTTCATTTTAGATCGAGGTTCTAAGTTCACTTCAAGCTTTTGGAGGATCTTTTAGGAGGAGTTAGGTACCCATATTGACCTTAGAACAACTTTTCACCCATGGATCGATTGGGCAGTCGGAGAACAGTATTCAGGTCTTGTAGGATATTTTGCAAGCCTATGTTTTGGAGTTTGGAGGTTAATAGGGCTAGTTTTTTAACCTTCAAGTAATTCTTGAATCCTTCTTTCACGGATGAAAGTCCTTTCTAGTAATGCATGTTGTAATGAACCTCAAAGTCATTTCTATGATATTGCCTTTTTTTCATCATTTAGAGTGTTCCTATAGAAACCCCAATTCATTTATGACTTGTTGGGACTGACATTTTGATCACTCGGTCATTCGTTTGAGTTTTATGCAGGTTTCAATATTTTGGCACCTTTAAAACTAGAACCGTTTACTTCAATCAAATGTTCAGGAAGATGGCCTCAAAACAAAATTTTGTTGGTTCTGTAGCTCCAGAATATTGAGTTTGGTCTAGTATGACCCTTCGTGCAGGTCCCGAGACTTCCAGTCTCATTTTAAGCCCTCTTGTGTATTTTGGCTAAAAATAGAGCTAGGGTGTGGGACCCACTTTTCATTGAGATGACCTTGGATGGAAGTTTTGATGCATCCGTTAAGTTTGGAATTTTAAATTTGGTGGGGTAGCATTTTTCATTTGCACCAATGGGGTACCGGACGAATCCCAAACACCTTATCGTAGATTTTAAGTTGGGGAAAAACTATATTATGTGCATTAGCTGGTGCAGCCCCAAGTTGTTCATCGCTTTTGTATGCCTCGTGCCGCAATCGCGGTAGCTAGTGGGATTGGCCTTCGTGTTCGCAAGCATGGAGGTTGCATTTGCAAAGGCCTGAAATTCTGGCTTCCGCATTCGTATGGCCCTTATCGCATTCACAGAGCCGTGTGGTTTTTTTTTGCAATCCTGGGAGTTGTAATAACCCTCCAAGTGATTTCCTCCATTTTTCAATTTTCTTAGTGTTTATAGCTTTTCTATAGTGACCCTAAGTCATATTTTACTTGCTGGGACTGACAGTTCGGTCGTTGGGTTGTTCATTTGAGTTTTGTGCATGTTTCAGTGTTTTAGGGCCTTTGAAACTTGAACGGTTGGCTTTTACCAAATATGCAATTCTGACGGTTTTGTTAGCTCCGGATCATCGAATTTAGCCTAGAATGGCCCTTTATGCAGGTTTGAAGGCTTTATGTATCATTTTGAGCCATCTTGTAGATTTTGGCTAAAATTGGAGCTTGGGTGTGGACCCATTTTTCATCGAGACGAACTCAGATTGACGTTATAATAATCTCGTTGAATCCAGACTGCCAAACTAGGTGGGTAGCATATTTAATTTGTGCTCAAGGAGTTCAAAACGAATCCCGAGCTTCCCATTAGAAACTCCAAGTTAGGGAAAAATGAGTTGATGTGCATCAGCTAGTGCAACCCTAGGTTTTTTATCGTGTTCGCACCCTCATTCTGGAATCGTGGTAGCCAGTTTGATCGAGCTCGTGTTCACGGACATGGGGGCCACATTCACGAAGGTGTTTGCCTCCGTATTCATGTGTCCATTTTCGCGTTCATAGGGCCTTGTTGTTTTGTCTTTTACAATTGAGGACCCTCGCCCATGTTCACAAGGGTCAAAGAATTGACCCACTACATTCGCAGGCCTTGCACCGCGTTTGGGAAAGTCTGTTGACTGGTCTTTTTAATTAGAGATGAATCAAGAATTAGCCCAATTCTATTCACTCTTTCGACGATTTCGTGAGCTTGGGATCTTCGTTTGAGATGATTTCAAGTATTGAGCATTCGTGTTGATCGTGGCTACGCATTGGAGTGTTTAGAGAAGTTCAGAGTGCATCATTTTGAGGTAATTCTTGCCCCTAAGTATCTGCCGTGTTGCTTGCATGTTATCATTTAGGTTGTTATAGACACCGAAATGTGTTCCATTTCAAGATAAAAACTCAGTAAGTCTATTAGGACCTTTTGACAAAGTTAATTTAAAGATTCCCGATATGGGTTCCACATTTTCATTTTTACTTGATTTTGGGTCCATCTCAAATTATTATGATTTTAGTGTCTAAACGTCCATTTTAACGTTGTGATCAATAATTTGTTTGCGTGGTGTTGATCGGATGTGTTTCGAAAGTAGATAACTCTTGTTAGTTGGATTTAGAGTGCACGTGATCAGCTTCGAGGTAGGATTCAGTCTACTTTCTTTATTGGGATTTATTAGATAATTTTTAGTTTGAATTATATATGATTTAGCACTGTATTTGTCAGCTATTAACCCTCCTATTATTTTATCCTTTCTTGATTCTTGTAGGGGAATTGGGTGACGAAATTCTTAGTTTAGGTTTGTAGTCTTACTTGTAGTGTGCCTTAACATGATTATCCTTGTAAGGATTGATACTAGTGGCTTAGTCTAGGATTGAGCCTTAGATGCCTTAGAATGTTCTTTGTCGTCCTCGTAGATGTGATTTCTCCTTGTAGGGCTTGGATTGGGTTTCTATTTTATGCTAGTTCATGAGACCTTAGTATATCATCGTAGTCGTAGATTGTAGATTGGCATTAGTTGTGCTTGGTTGTAAATCAGAGCAGTATGTTTGGGGTAAGGCTTCATTCCTTGAGTTACTTCTCTATCCTTGTTGATTCGAAATCCCTTCTTGACTCCTTCACTTGTTGTTTAACAATAGTCTTGTGTTCATTTATTGAGATATAGTTATATTATTGGGCCCAAGGCTGTGGTCGAGGACGAATTGGATTCTAGGTTAGTTCTTTCTGCCTTGGTAGTGTGGTAGGTTGATATTGTGTTTCTTATCGCGTGTGCCTTTTTTGGATACTGGTGATGGCATGCATTGCATTTGTTGATCATTTTTACGTAAATTGTGGTACGATCTCGGTTCATGCATATTATTGTTACCACTTTGATAAAGACCAATTTTCACTTGTCTACTACAAATTGGTTTTAATGGGAGTTGTACCACTTGGATCGATTTGATAAATTGATTTTCAAGATTTATGAGGCATCGAGGATGTGATCCTTTTCCACTTGAAACATTAGAGGCATATGGGATGTGCTCAGCTTTTACTTGACTAGTCGGCGCGTCAACGCCTTTTCCTACATGGTTTTGGCTACTTATACCTCCGGTACCATGATTGAGATGACTTGTTATAAGACCTGGTTTGAGCCCATGTAGTGCATACGGGCTTCCTGCGTTCCCCGTGAGTCTCTCTGGTTATGTCTTTCATTATACATGATGGGGAGGTTCATGAGTCATTTGGGTCGTGTCTTTCATTGTATAAGATGGGGGAGTTGCATGGGTCCTACCTCACCTGATAAGGGTCATGTCTTTCATTGTACAAGAACTCATTGTTACTGATAGTCCCACTACATTTCATGCATTCATATGCTTCGTGTATCACCCGTAAAATTGATTATTAATTGCACCCTTCGGTTATTTAGGGGGGACGATTGGTTTTTTTTTGTGTGCACCTTCCGAGCTTATGAGGGTTCGATTAGGTTATTGTTTGACATGTTTTGTATTCCTTTGTTGTTAATCTAATAGTTGATAGGTTGTGGTTTGGATTGGTGTATGTTAGTCCTCTTGACCTTGAGTAGTTGACTCTTGTATCATAACTTGCTTGTGAGTAGGTTGCTAGCTTACATTTCCAGGGATGTTCTTGTCTCGGTTTATTATTCCTTTTAGCCTATTTCTGCTCCT
Organism: Solanum piurae; assembly: GCA_029582685.1. Classification (NCBI taxonomy): domain Eukaryota; kingdom Viridiplantae; phylum Streptophyta; class Magnoliopsida; order Solanales; family Solanaceae; genus Solanum; species Solanum piurae. Next base: position 14,202 of record JAJOOO010008300.1, on the reverse strand, counting down.
CATTGTTTGTCTATCATATTATCTCCTATTTACTTACCTATGTTATGTTTTTCCTTTTACTTGCTATTTATACTTACTTTATCTTTAGAGCTTAGTCGGTCGATGCCTACTGAGTTTGGCTTATTAGTATTCATACTACACTTCTGCACCCTATAAATAACAGTATGAGTTCTTGCCGTTGACTTGGAGCTCGTGTGGAGTAGATTTTGAGATTCAGAGACTAGGTTGAGCTCCTGCCGTTCAGAGTTACCCGTTTCTATCTATATTGGTTACACTAGTCTTTATGTTGTATTCAGAGACAACAAGCACATGTATTATGTTTGTAAAAGCCTTTTACTCTTATTTTGATTAGATGCTTGACTACTAAATGATGCTAGGTCTTTGAAATGGTTTCTTGTATTATTTCGGTATCTCTCTTTCTTCGCATTGTTTTAACTTTTTGCTCTTCATTATTATCTTTTGCGTGATAGCATGTCGCTTATGGCTCTGGGCTAAGGGTTAGGCTTACCTAATGCTGAGATTGGTAGGTGTCATCATAACCTGAGAAATCAGATTGTAATTGACTTCTAGGTTCTAGGAGGGATCTTTTGATATATATATATATATATATATATATATATATATATTTGCTTCTGCCTACTTCTTTTGTTAAATTGCTTGCCTCCAGTTTTAGTTCTACCCCATTACTTGTCATTTCGGGCTACAAGTTGACTTACCTATTGGTGGGTTAAGTAGGTTCCATCATGACTTGAGAGATTGTGTCGTGACAATTCCCTACTAACTAAAATTCTCAAAAGCAAATATTTTCAGCATACTTCTTTCCTCAAAGTTACGTGCTCTTCTAATAGGAGTCCGGAGCAAAAAGGGCAACAAAATGTTTCAAAAATTTCAAAAGGGCAACAAAATTATTTATTAAACCAAAAGGGCAACAAATTTAAACACCGTCTAAATTATATTTCCCGCCGCAAGGCGCGGAGACCAATGCGCCTTACAAGGCGCAACAACCTTTAGCCTTGTAAGGCTTGGCTGCCATGCATATATATATATTACTACAAACGTATGACATTAAGGATAATGAATTAGGCCCGCATGAATAACCAAGTTTATAGTCTCCCAAGTTCGTTATTTTTTAAAATAAAAATATATTTTTTCCTTTAAAGAATGGTATCCAATATTAATAGGTAGCTTTGTTACTTCATAAATAGAATACATAATGTTGTCTTACTCAACTACACAAATAATTTAAAAAAATTAAGTATATCGCTGCCCATGCAACGACCTTTTTTTTTTTTTTTTTTTATGAAATCGCTGCTCCTGGATCGATTTAAGAAAAAATTCAACGGAATCGCTGCACCTACAGTGAGAAAGATCGATTTCAAGACGCCACCGCTAATGGTGTTAAAATTGAGAAAGGATCTTGCTGACTTAGCAGGGAATTGTCCGTTTTGGTATAAACAAAATTTCAATAGCCCTTTATTCATTTTGGAAGAGTAAAGTTGCCTTTTTGGCTCTGGAATCGTTTATTATGCAAGTCAAAACATAGTGATCCTTATTCTCAAATATATTCTCTCTTCAAGACCATGCCAAACCCCATGAATACATGTTGAATCCTTCAAAAATATGTATTTTTTCACAACAATATTTTTAGATAATTTGATGTTATTTAGTACAACATATAAGGGACATGATAGAAAGTATAAAAGACAACACTTCTAGAGATTTCAAATAGAAAATATAAAGGACAACATTTCTACGATTTTCAGTTGCTTCTAGTTCATAATTAACTAAGCTAAATCTTCAATGAAATGACTTCAGATTTCATCAGTAAATCACTTTAAATATCTCATAAAAATCAAATTTGAAATTCAAACTTTCTCTTTCAAATTTTAAATCCTTTAACTTGATTGTTATCTCCAAGAACATGACATTACATCATGATGTTGTAGAAGTTACTAACACTCAATCTCTCCAGCATGTGAATGTAAGCAAGTAAACTTACATGCTAGCCTCTTCGCCTTGTACCAAAAGGCATTCTAGCTTCTTCGCCTTGTAAAAAAAGACATAACATGATTATTTCCATCCAAATTAATTTGGTGGAATATTATTTCAAGAAGGTACTTTCAAACCTACCAACTTAAAATCTAGGTTCTAGGAGGGACGAACAAGGTTAAAACTAACTTAAAATTTTATTGAAATAATTCAAAAATCAAAAGTCTGTTTTCCCTTACTTTTTATTTTTTACTTAAAAGCTATTTTTTAAGTCAATTCAAACAGCCTCTTATTTTTTTTAAAAGTTTTTCACGTAACACTTTCTGTGTTGAATCAAATCAACACTTAAAAAATTTAACACACAATCTTTATCTATATTTAAAAATCTTGTAGTGTTGAATCAAATCAACACTGCAAAATTTTATTTTCCAGTGAAGCAACAACAATGGTCATGTCACTTGTGTCTTGTAAGGCACATGGTATGTTGTTCCTTGAAATGCACATAGGCCATTGTGCCATATTTTTTGGATTGACACTTATTATAAATTCAAGTTTCATGCTTATTTTGAAAACAAATTTTTTCACTAATGCAAAAAATAATAATTACAAAGTTGGTTTGATAGTACTAAAAAGAATAATAATAGAATCTCAAAAGATCAAAAATAAGTATTTGGGTGCTACGCCGATTTGTCGGGAAGAAAATAATATGGGAAAATTCATCCATTAGAAAATAAACCAATAAATATTTATTATGATTTACAAGTTGCGGGACACATCATTGAGGGAGAACCTCTTCTAAATTGGATGATTTTATTATTTGGGGTGAAACGCTCGAGTGGCTTGTTTTATATTCGAAGAGGTGTGATTACGAAGTTTTATGTCTTTGAGATGGTTTGCTAATTCCACAAGCATTGTCAGCTACTTATCAAACATGCAAGTTTAGAGATGAAGATGAAAAGGAAATCAATGAAATGAAAAAAGCCTTAGAGATATTTCATTCATTAGACAATCTTAACTATAAGGGAGCAAATAAAGAAGAACGTTGGAATCTACCAGAAAATGAAAAGTTACATAGAGATTCTACATATCCCGTTTATCCAATTGTTAACGTATGGACTGGTTTATAAAAACTTTTACCAGAAACACTGAATTTGGGTGTGCCGTATTACTGTATAAATAAGTTATCCTTAATTGAGCAAACAAAAATTACAATTCCAAATTGATAAATAAATGATGAAGTTGAAGTTGTACCAAATATTGACGAAGAATAGAAATATGTAACATTATATAAATTATGATTATCATATCACTTAATTATTATATTCAATTATTTGTATCTTGTATTGTAAAGTGTATTATGTCTTTATTAGTATTTAGATATTGACGAATTGTTTTTATAATATAAAAAATTTAATTATATGCTTAAAATAAATGGAACTCAATTTTCTTAGTCATAATAAACATGAATATAAAAATTTAAATACATATATTACAAAGGATTTCTACGAGGACAGCGAGCCTTGGTGTGTCCTGTTTCCTTGCATATACTACACTTTCTTGACATGCGAGCTGGAGCAATATCCATTTCATTCTTGTGTCACCTTGTGCATTGATTAGTAGATGTTCGCAAATATTCAGTATTTGCAACCAAACTAAATGCGGCAGGAGGCCAATAAATTTTATCCCCTACTGGCGTAAAAATAGCATTATAGGTTCTTTGTAATACTTCGTGGTGTATTATTTGCTCACATAAGTCTTTGGTTCGATACCACGAAGACCACAAAATTTGATTGCATGAGAGCAAGGTATATGATAATTTACCCATTTGCCACCAGAACATTTTTTGGCATCTGCAAAAACTTTGTGAACATTTCCTCCCTTGCCATTGTGTGCAAATGTGAGGATCTCAAATACAGCTGAAGTAGTACTATAGTTCATCATTTCAGTATATGCTTGAGCTTTTCTCTAATTTCACTGAATCATTTTTTCATACTAAGAGGCCAAGACATATTTTGTTCAAGTAAAGCATTAGCAAGGGTGTTTCGCTCAACAAAATGATCAATCAAAGCTTTAATTGTCATGCGAACAATAATTGTGATTGGAAGCTCCCTTGCTTTCTTCAACACACTATTATACGACTCAGATACATTGGTTGTCAAAGAACCTCATCTATGATCGTTATCAAGGTACATAGTCTATTTCTCCAAAGGAAGATCATTTAACCACTTATAAGCTTCAACGTTTAATGTTTTAATTTGTTGCATTCTTTGAACAATTTTTTTTCTTGATTCTCCATCGTAGCATACCACATTAGATTTTTAAGTTCACTATTTAAATTTTTTTAATTAAAATTTGCTTTCAAATGACGAACACATAATCGATGGTATGTTGTTGGAGGTTGCAACCAATCGAAAGATTGAACACATTTTAAGATACCTTGATGGCGGTCAGAAATAAGGCAAATTCCTTTGTGTGCAACAACATGCTTTCATAATAATGCCAAGAACCATGACCAAGATTCAAAGCTCTCCCGGGCGACTAAGGCTTATGCAAGTGGCAAAATATTTATGTTCGCATCAATAGTGACATCAATTAATAATTTAATATCATACTTGCCGTAAATATGAGTTTCATCTATAGAAATAACAGGCCTACAACTTTTAGGCCATCGATGCATGCTTTAAAACTCCAAAATAAGTACTTGAAAATTTGCTCACCTTGCATCGTTGTTGAATGGTGCTCCTACTCAACAATAGTGCCTGGATCAAAAAATTGTAAAGCCGTCATATATCCAGGTAAAGCCTTAAAGAAATTTTTAAAATCGACATACACCATAACAAATGCCTTCTTTCGAGCTTTTTGGGCTTTTCTATAACTGGGAGTGTAGTGGTGCAATCCTTTGATGATTTCTTGAATTATTTTTATCTCAATATTGAGATTTTCAATAATATAAGAAATCAACGATGTAGCAATCATGTTGCTATTCAAATTGTAATGATCCTCCTTATATGTATCTGGATTACATTTGTGGTCAATCATTTTACCAACCTTTCACATATCACCACCTATCTTGCGAAAACGAATCATCCACTCACATCCCGACATATTATTTTTGCAGATGACCTTCCAACTGTTTTCTTTGGATTGATCACATAAGAACTCTGTCCCTTTAGCAATATTGTGCATTCTCACTGCCGATTTCATTTGTTTTTTATTTAAAAATACCATACCTATATGTAATGATACAAAAAAAATTGGTTAATTAAATGAAAAAATATTTATCATTAATTTACATAATTTGATGTCTCATGAATAAAACCTGACTTAATGTTTTTAGGATTCTCTTCATTCCATAGTGGAGCGTTACGAGAAACGTTAAATCCGAATTCGACTGCAAAATCTTCTGTATGATCCAAATATGGAATGACTTCAAAAGATGAACTAATAGTAGAGACAACTATGGGAGCAATATATACGCCAACATCTTCATCATCATTTCCACTTTCATTATCCTCCGTCGAATCATCTTGTAAATGTTGCACAACATTCACATCGTGTAGTTCATCGTCATTGATGTCAACTACTTCTGAAAGATGAGTGAGAGGACCTCCGCATTCTTTAGGCCTTCAAAATTTAAATTGAATGAATATATGAAGAAAAAAAATATTAAACAATTATATTTATATACAAGTGAATTACATGTTAATAGCCTCCAATGCGTAAGCCTTTGGAAGCAAACAATCGTAAAAATGAAAAATAGAGAAGTAGAGCTAAGGTAAAAAACATGGTGTAGAAAGAAGTTGACTACATAAATTGCTAGGACCGGCAACATCTAAAATATTCACTTCAAAGGTCGAATTTTATTGTGTTTCATTTACACCCTCAATTGCTACCATCACTTGTTGTTTGACTGGAAGATTAAATTCACTATCATCGAGTTCATGAATGAGAGGACATCGTTGAACAGATGCATACATCTCAAACAACTGCATATCGATGCAGTTAGAAAAGGTTTCAAAATTACGAAGCAATGAAGATAAAGAATCATCATTCGAAATACAAGTTAAGGAAAAAATGGCATGTCCATTAGACGCCAAAGAACTTGGATATCGACCAAAGATAATTACTACGTCTTTCGGATCTTTTATCTTCATTTTTTTCGTGAAAACACTTTGCAAACGATCATATGTAAGAGATAATGGAAATAATTGAGTAACCATAGGTAGAATACTATATCTCACATATCCGAATTCATACAAAATCTCTTCACCCCAATGTAAAATCACTCTAACCTTATTATTCGTCATCTTAAAAGTTCTAACCTTATATCTCACACTATGTGTTTTTATGATTATGATTCCACCAATATTTTAAATAGTCGACACAAATAATATTTTTTAAAAATAATTAAAAACTATATATATAAAAATAAAATACTTCAATTAGTAGTAAAAAATTATTAGATAAAGTGATAAAAAATACTATATTAAAATTACAAACAAATAAAAGAATTTTAAAAAATAAATAAAAACTACATGTATAACAACCAAAAACTAAATTTTTTGAAAATAATAATAATAATAATAATAATTAAAAGTAACAAGGCTACTGGCCCTTGCACCTTATATGCCTTGTTGTTCATTCTGCAACACTTTCACGTGAAACTTTCAGTGTTGAATCAAATCAACATTGTAGTTTCACGTGATATATTTTTACAGTGTTGAATGAGTTTCCCACCCGGACTGTGACTTCTTTCTGATTCCCCAATCCCAGCTTGGACTTCCCCGTGTAAGGAGTTCAACCCTGTAAAAGTTTCACGCGGTATATGTTTCATCCAAAATAAAACTAAAATAATTCAGTTAAAAGTAAAAAAATTATTAGAAAAAGTGATAAAAAATAATTAAAAAATACTATATTAAAATATAAACAAATAATTTTTAAATTTTTTTTAAAACTATGTATATAAAAACAAAAAACTAAAAATTTTGGAAAAAAAATAAAAAAATAAAAATTAAAAGTAACAAGGCTACTAAGTGCCCCTTGCACCTTGTAAGCCTTGTTGCTCATTCTGCAAAACTTTCACCTGAAACTTTCGGTGTTGAATCAAATCAACACTGTAGTTTTGCATGATATATTTTTACAGTGTTGAATCAAATCAACATCGTAAAAGTTTCACACGGTATATGTTTCAACGAAAATAAAAATAAAATAATTTAGTTAATAGTAAAAATTATTAGATAAAGTGATAAAAAATAATTAAAAAATCCTATATTAAAATTACAAACAAATAAAATTTAAAAAATAAAATAATTGAAAACTATATATATAAAAACCAAAAACTAAAAATTTTGAAAAAAATAATTAAAAGTAAGGTTACTGGCCTTGCACCTTGTAAGCCTTGTTGCTCATTCTACAAAACTTTCACGTTAAATTTTCAGTGTTGAATTAAATCAACAATAGTTTCGCGTGATATATTTTTATAGTGTTGAATCAAATCAACATTGTAAGAGTTTCATGCGGTATATGTTTCAACGAAAATAAAAATAAAATAATTCAATTAGTAGTCAAAATTATTAGATAAAGTGAATAAAAATAATTAAAAAATACTATATTAAAATTACAAACAAATAAAAATTTTAAAAAATAATTAAAAACTATATATATAAAAACCAAAAACTAAAAAATTTGAAAAAAAAAAAAAAAAAAACTAATTAAAAGTAACAAGGCTAGTGGTCCTTGCGCCTTGTAAGCCTTATTGCTTATTCTGCAACACTTTCACGTGAAACTTTCAGTGTCAACATTGTAGTTTTGTGTAATATATTTTTACAGTGTTGAATCAAATCAACACTATAAAAATTTCACGCGGTATATGTTTCAACGAAAATAAAAATAAAATAATTCAATTAGTAGTAAAAATAATTAGACAAAGTGATAAAAAATTTATTTTTACTTCGTAATTTATTTTAGATAAAATGAATAAAAATAATTAATGTTGGTGTGTCAGCATGCATGCTTATGTCAAGGCATGCATTTGACAAGTTTTACACTTCATACTCCTATTTATACATCAGTTTGAAGTTATCATAATTTCATCCGATTTCTTATTCTCAAACAAAGCTATCAAAGTTGTTAAATTTATCAAATTTTTTGAACTTTTGAAAAATCAAGACAATATACGGTAATTTAATGATAATTTTTTTTATCATTTATATATTTTATTAATTATTTCATCTTAAGTTATAGTATTGATAATGATATAAATTTTTTTTATTTTGAATCAAGAAAAATTTGCATATCAAGGACCAATTGAGTATGATGTTTTAACATTACAAGATAAACATCGGTCTCAAAAATTTTGAAATGTTGAAATAACTGCGACGGAAACATGTTTAACAGTGTAGAGACATGATTATGAATTATGGAAACACTGACAAAATAATCCACTTCATACACGTATACTAAATTATTTTGATTACACAAGTTGTAGAGGTGTTCTTGAAGTAGAAAACATTCTGTGCGATGCAAGTGTTATTACTGCTTTGGTTGAAAGGTGGCGTCCAGAGGCTCATACCTTTCATATGAGAAATGGTGAAACAACAATAACTATGCAAGATATGGAAGTTATGTTTGGTATGGTTGTTGATGGTACACTTGTTCTACTAACAAACGATAAATCCATGGTTTTGTTTACTAGACAAACTTTAATTTATAATTTAACTGGTTAGTTTCCTACGGAAGATTGCTTTCAAGGTTTTAGAATTTTTTCAACGTCATTAATTAATTATATAGAAACTTCAAATGTAATAAACGATAATTCCACTGAATTAGAGGTACAACAAAAATTTATATTATACTTATTTTGGTTGTTTGGAGGAACATTATTTCCTAATAAGTCGGGAAATAAATTTAATTCAGATTTCTTCATTGAAATGGGTGACTTACAAGCACTGGCAACACAAGCTTGGGGAGCTGCAACACTTTCATACTTGTACCATTCATTATGTCGCGCCTCTATATGTGACGTTTCCATTGTAAATGGTTTTATATCATTATTACAGGTTGGTCACCTTTATATTTGTAATTACTATAATTGGCTATTTTTAATACTAATAATAAAAGTTATTTATTGTTTTATAGGTATGGGCGTGGGAGCGTATTATACCATTTCAACCTATACTATCGCCTTTCAACAATGATCAACCAGAGGGATAAAAACCACTTGCATATAAGTGGTCTCGACGAAGGGTTCATGAGAATGAGGTTCGAAAAATTATAATCTTTTGTAGAGATGTTTTAGACAATCTACAAACTAATCAGGTATAATTGTAACGACAGGGTTCCGTCGTTATAGAAAAGCCAACGAGGAAAAAATTTGGGCCGGAAAACTTTTTCGTAGTAACTTGGATTTTTCCAACCTAGTCCAGATTTGGATGAAATTGGAGTCATTAAGGTGTAGGGAAATCTGGTAACAATCGGGTGATTTATTTATTATTTTGATTACACGAGTAGTTAGATAAGTCGTTAAGGAATCTGAACGACTTTACGGAATTGAATTCGGGTGAGTAGAACTCCCGAAATTGATCTTAGAGTGAACGGTATTTTTTGAGCGTCGTTGGTTAAAGGTGTGTTGTGAAAAGGGGGTCTTGGAATTATTAAAATAGCTCACTATTTCGTGCAAGCAACTTTGGCGGTAGTTTTAGTCCCTCTGGTGGGGCCGATGTAGCGAGGTGAGGGTCGTTGTGGCGGGCACGACGCGACTTAAAATCGTAAATAAACCTCAAAATGACTTTATTATGCACTTTTCAATTTTTAGAGCTAAGGAACGAACACCAGGCGACTCTTGACAATTTTCCACCATTCTTGAAGCTAAAGGTAAGATTTTCACTCCCCGAATCTATTTTTTGATCCGTAGAACGTAATAGAATGGGTAATTATCGATGGGAAAAGGTTTTGATCTAGATTCTATGGTGGAAACAACCCTATTTTGAGTGTGTGGGATCATGGGTATGATCTAGGATTGTTAGAATTGTTAGTAATTCGGGTAATTAGTGATTGTTTATTGATTCCCGTATTATATTGATTGTTTGTAGACCAAGAACAAGCGGACCGAATTCGGAAAGGGAAGTATCAAGTTTTTTAGGGTTTCAAGCTTGTTTCGAGGTAGGTGGTGGTTGTGATTATATGATTGTGTGATGTATGTTTGTCTTTGCTTCATTATGATACATGTATGTATGTGAATATTGCATTATTGATCACACTTGTTGTAAATGAAGATATATGAATGAACAATGCCATGAATCATGACTTGATTGTATGATTATGCGAATGTACTTTGTGATTGTAATTGTGGCTTGTTGAATGGATCGGGTGTTGCGTTTCGACACACTAACTTAGATCAGTTGCCACATTTTGACATAATTATGGGATCGGTTGCCACGCTCCGGCATAATCATTGGATCGGGTACCACGTTTCGGTATGCTAACTGTTTGGGTTTGGGTTTGGGTTCCATGAGAGGACCAATGACTTGCCATAATTGTGTATCTTGAGAAATGTGAAGTTGTTCGTTGTTCGTAAATATTGATAATATTATATATGTTCGATATATGAATGTGATTATATTGTTGTATTGACTTATGTATGTTGCACTTAGTGAGATAGTCGTGTGATCCTACCAGTACAATGTGGTTGTGTTGATACTGCATTTGCTCTTTTTTTGTTGAGTATAGGGAATTTTCAAGAGGCTATTGACAGACCTTCCTTAGAAGATCAATGATCGTATGAATTCAAGGGTGAGCCAATTCTTCTGGGCTGCCATGGGTTCTCTTTTGTCTATGTCCACCATTTCAGACTTAGACTTTCTAGTTAGTTATTAGTGCATTAGTTTGGGGTTGTATCCCTTCTTGTTTAGACTTGTTGAGCTTTAGATGTTTTGGTACATTGACTTTCAGGTTCTAGGTGTAATTTCCACATTATTTAAGTTGTTAGATCGTTTGGAAGTTTATGGGAATTTCAGTTTTGGATTTTATTCCTGTTTTCGTATCCTTAAATGCTTTAGTTTTTGGTTTAGTTGCTTTGTTTGGGTTGTAGTAGTGATTCTCCCACTGGAGGGTTAGTGTGGGTTCCAATCACGACAGTCTAGGGCAGTCGCTTTCACGACCTTCACTAAAGCAAAGGTCTAATCGAGAAAAAAAAAGTTCAGGTGTCCTGACCATCACGATTGCGAGAGGCCGGTTTGAGATTGCGGCCTTCAAAAAAGCAAAGGCCGAGATTTTTGCGGATCGCTTTTGCAACATTAGAAAGGGGTTTTGACCTGCCAATTTCAGGGTTTTTGCCCCATTTTCTATTTTTGAGCTTGGAAAACCCTTGGAGGAATATTTCAAAGAGATTTCTTGTGTTAAATCATTTGGTTAACCTTTTCTAACCCTAAAACTTCATTATCCTTTGATTATTTATGGATTTTAACATCAAAACTTGGAATTTCAATTGGAAGGGGAAAACACAAGCCTTGGATTGATTAATTAATTGCTTTAAGGCAAGTAATCTCTTAAACTTTGTAATCTAATAGAATTGCTTACTTTTCTTCATTGTATGTATGTTGGGAAGTAATTGGGATTGAGGTGAAGGTTTATTCATCCACTTGATTAATGTTAACAACAAAAAGGGAATAAATCAAAAGGCTTTGTGATGATAATGCTAAATGATGAATTGTGTTGTTGTGGCCCTTATTTTATTTATTGTTGAATTGCTTGAATGCATGAAAGTGGACTTGAATTATATGAATTATTATCTCTTCGGTGTGGCGTGATATTGCTTGTGTGCATTGATTGTTGAACATCGTGATGAGACATTTGATATAAAGGTGATGAAAAATGGTTCCACCTGGTAAATTGATACAAGGTTGATAAGAAATAGTTCCAGCTAGTGATATGACATAAAATTGACAGGAAATGGTTCTAGCTAGTGATTTGGTGTAAAATCGAAGGGAAATGGTTCCATCCAGTTAAATGACATAAAGCTGATGGATGATGTCAGGTAGTGAAATGATATAAAGCTGATGAGAAATGGTTTCGGTTAGTGATATGACATAAAGTCAAGGGAAAATGGTTCCGGTGATAGTTAATCATTGTGTTTTGATGCATTTTGATGTTTGTGACTGACCAACTTGTTAATTGTGGATGATGTACTTAATACTTGTGATGGAACTACTTGATATGTGTTGGTTGTTGACTTTTCAATTTTGAACTGTGAATATTGAGCCTTGTGATTCGTGCTTTATAGAATTGTTAGGTTGGGCTGATTTCTATGCAGGTTGTAGTTTGATGAGGTTAAGTTGGGATGAAAAGAGTAATCGATTTCTAGCAAGGTTGCCATATATATTAGGTTGCTTGTTAGGTACCATGTTGTTGTTACTCACTCCTTGCTTGTACACTTGTGTAGGTTCTGAGCGCAGACTCGTGTGATCTCCTTCTTTCGAGGCTTGTCAAGGATTTTGAGAGGTAGCTGCTTGTCATCCCGGTGGGACCTCTTGTTCTTTACTTTATGCTTTGTTCTACTTGAGAAACAAAAACTTTATACATGTATTTATCTTTCAAATTTTGTATTTACATTAGTGGTTTGTACACGTGACAACCAAGTCTTGGGATGTTAATAGAATGAATAAGTTTTTCACTTTTATCTTGTTCTTGTTCTACCTTTCCACTTTTTCTTTCGTATAGTTGGGTTGAGGCTCACTTGTCTTGGGAGGAATAGATAAGTTCCATTAGCCTATTTTTGGATCATCATAAATGGTATTAGAGCCCCAGGTTTATAGGTCTTATGTGCGTACAAGCAATGTGTAAGTAAAGTCTCGAGGATCGGTATGGAGACGTTTGTACTAATCTTGAAGAGGCTATGAAGACTATTAGGAAACTTCCTTTTGTTCATTCTTTCTTATCGTGCATGGTTGCCTTCGCTAGTGCTAAGTTGTCGCGTGATATTTTGTCAGATGCCGAGGACCAAAGCTTCTGTTTCTAGTGGTAGAGGGGGGGCAATCCCCGAGGCAGTTGTTGAGACCCCAGCGAGGGGTAGAGGTACGACCGCGCTAGAGGTCATGCTTGTGGAGTATCACCAACTAAAGGTCATGCCCATGGAGCGGCAGTGCGGCACCAGCTAAAGTCAAGGCTAGAGAGGTTTCACCTGAGTCACAGGTTGAGGTTGCTAAGGACCAGGTTCCTTCCGGGTTCGAAGCTCCCTTGAGGATGTTGGGTGTGGTGGAAAATTTCTTTCAAGGTGTTGTGACAGGCACACCACATGGTTCTTAAACTTGATTAGGGGAACAGACTCCAGATCAACAACAAGCTCCGGATATTCAAGATCAGGTGGGTCAGCCACCAGTGGTTCCCGCACCGATTGTTGGTGTTTAGCTTGCTCCTGAGGTTATTCTGATGACATATAATCAATAGTGCTATGAGAGGTTTCATATGATAAATCACCCTAGTTTCAGGGTGGTAAGAGAGAGGTTGCTCATGAATTCTTGACCTTTTTCCATGAAATGCTTGAGGCAGTAGGTATGGTGGATGCTCGTGGTGTTCATTTTATTGCAATTCAGCTTTGTGAATGTGCCAGAGAGTGGTGGAGGACTTTTATGAGATCTAGACCACTTGGATCTTCCTTGATTGAGTGGGATATGTTCTCTAGTGCTTTCCAGAACCACTTCATTCCTTAGAGCGTGAGGGGGGAGAGTCAACTAAGGTTTAAGGACTTGAGATAGGGCATTTTGTGTATGACTAAGTATAAGCCCAGTTTTTGTGAGCATTCTAGGCATGATATGACTATTGTTCCCGATAAGGCAGAGAGAGTTCACAAGTTTGTGACAGGGTTGAATTCTCTATCAGGTCGTATATGTTCCGAGTAACTAGGGAGGGAGCTTCCTTCCAGTCCATTGTGAGCATCACCGAGGAGGCGGAGTTGCTGATTCTAAATGAGTTTGGAGAGCCCAAGAGGAGTCATTCTTCTTGTCACATTTCAGGTGCCTTATTTGGAGGAAAGAGTTCACACCGAGGTAGTGGCTCATTTTAGTACTGTCACGACCCGGGAGCACCCCCATGTCGTAACAAGGCGTACTCGACCCCAAAGGGGTCTTATACAAACCACATAGTCATTCATTGCATTCAATAATGAAAATAGTGCGGAATGAAAAACTTATTTACATCCACACATTCAAACTTCATTAA